>JALGQZ010000002.1:42976996-43264496 GCA_023105745.1 Austropuccinia psidii
TTATTATTATTAAAATGAAAATAAAAATTATCCAGTACCCAAGATTAGGGTTACTACTCTATTAAAATATTTCACCTAGTAAAATTAACACCTTCTATCAAGATTTACAATTAACTTACCCCTTTAAGAATCCAATATAAAAGGATCTTACCTCTTAAATTTAACAAATACAATTATATTTTATTATTAAACACTCTTAAAAAAATAACAAACCTTTAAAAAATCATTTCAATCTATTATAGCTATACCTTAACACAATTACCTTTATCCACACCCATCAAATTTTTCTAAACACCTCAAATAACTCATCTTACCAAAATTATATCACCAAGAAGAAACAACTCACCTCAATTTCACTAAAAAAATAAAAATTATACAGACAAATATTTCATTAAAATCTAAAGATTTAACCAAAATTACTGACATTATTTTTCATATTATTTATTAAAAAGGTCTGATCTGAGACTGCTGAATTTTGTCTTCTGCAGTTGTAAAGCCACTTACTAATTTTTTTTTGGTTTGTGAGCTCCAAGGAAGATTTTGTTCAGTATTTTAGGAGGGGCAGGCAATACACCCTTTCCACCCTTGGTTACAGGAGTTATTAGCAATTCAAAACTAGTTACCTGTGATTTCCCCCTCCAGGTACTGCCTCATTTTAATCCCACACAAGAGGAGTTCCCACAATATAAGTAGAGCTTAATTAGATTATAGATTAATTTCATGCCTATCACTTTCCTCATTATATTTGGGAATTTTTACTATAATGAAAGGTTTCATATTAGTGTTTTCAATAATAAAACGGAATTCTATGTTTCTATAGTATATTTTTAATTATTAAATTTGATATTTTACTTTAGATAAAATTTATTATTCTAAAAAAGATCACCCACATGTAAACAAGAAAAAAGAAGAAAATTATTAATCTTTCCAATTATCAAATACACCACCAACTATATTAGAAAAGACAAAAAATTAAAAATTGAAAATGGCTTGTTCAAATTTTTGGTGGCTAAATCTAGGAGTACCACAATAAATAGATTCTTCAAACCATTTTATTTAAATAAACCCTTGCAATTTCCCAAATTGAAACTCTCTTTGCTATTGAAAATTTCATCCCTTTTCAGCTATTCTCGATAAAATATTAAATGAATGGAATCATTTATAAGCTACCCTATTTCAAGAGGTAAAATATGTATTGCAATTAACTATAAAAATGAAGATTATTTCTAGTCAATTGTATTTTGTGAGATGGTGAAAATAAATTACAAAGGATGAAAATATTATAAAAATAATGAAAAAACCTTATAACTGGAAAAATTGATCATCAAGATTAAAAATACTGGAAAAAAATATTTTCAAAAAATTCCCAAATAAAGAAGTATTGTTCAAGTAGGAAGAAAAAAATCATAAGAAAAATAGACTTCCCTCTTTCTCTGATACTTATTTCAATTATATCACTAAATACAGTTTCTCTTACTATCTTAACTCTACAAAACCTGAACTTTGAATAAAGCCTAATAAATACATTCAAAACCTTCCTGACCAATAAAAAAACCTGTCCACCAAATTGGTTCATGCTGAAAACGGGCTTACAACAAATATACCTTTTTACTCCCATAGCCCATTTTTGCCACCATAAACATCAAACCCATAATTATTTCATATTAATTACTTGTTAAATTTTCTACAATATGGATTCTTCAACTGATTATACATTTTATTTTCCCATTAAGTTGTCATAACTCAAAATTCTTCCCCAGACCACTACCCTGTTCTCTAAAATTGAGAAAAAATACATTTAAATTTTTGATTCACTGACACAACTGCTTCATAAGCTTTATTAGAGATTTCAATTGAAAATTTCAAGGAATGAACTAAAGCATTAAGCTCCCAGAAATCAAAAAAGAAAAACTTACAGGAGCATCTTGAAATGGGAAGAATAATATCATCAGATGAAGAAGAATGGATTTATATAGAAGAAAATTATATAGAGGATATTACGATTCTAGTGAAAATCTATGATGGATTTTGAAATAAAGGGAATAAGTTTTGGATTTTAAAGGCTAATTTTTTAATTATTAAATGAGCCAGCAAATCTGTGGGGAAAAATTAAAATAAGAAAAAAAGAAAAGATACAATAAGGAAGCTCTGATCCAAAAGCAAAATACAAAAGGAAGATTCCTTGAAAAAATACAACATAAAAGGAATTAAAAAATAAACATAAAAGAAGAACTTCACCTGAGGTTAAAACCATCAAAGGACCAAGAAATAACAAAATAATTATTCAAAAAATCAAAATCCTTGGATGGTAAAATTAAAATTAGAGTAAAAAATAGGATACAGAAAAACACTTTTCAACAATTTATCCCCACATTGAAGTTAAAAAACCAAATATTTTGGCATGAATAAAGGAGCAAGAAAACATTTAAAGTAAATTTAAGGCTAAAAATTCCAAAAAAAACCCAACTAAATGTCATGAATAATTCAAAAATTAATAGGATTTTGGAGTATTATACTGAAAGATAAATTATATCCAACATCAGTATTACTGGAAATGTAATTTGAGAGAAATTTAAGTGGCTTGCTTGCCATGAAGGAACTACATCTAGTGACTGTCTGACATGGAGTAATGAATGGTTTTAGGAATTTAGAACACAAAAAAATCCTTCACAGATGCTTTTTCATGATGAGGCTTATTGAGCCAATCCATAGGATTTTGTATCAAAAAGAAATAACCTAAATCTTCTTCTTAAGGAATATTAGCACAAGGAAATTTAAAATATTTACTAAACATGACTTTTTCATTTTTAAGCATATATTCCCAGCTCAAATGTTGAAAAACAAAACTTATTTTCCACATTTAAATCATCATTACCCAGAAAAGGGCCTTGTGGTCTCAGTGAAATCTGTGTTTAAAATAAAGAAAATAACAATCAAAAAATTTATTCACTTTCAATTAAAGTTTATATGAGAAGTTAACTAAGATTTTCATTGGGTAGTTTGAATTCCCAAATTTTTCAACAAAAAGTATGCTCATCAACTGGGCTATCAATACAATTTTAGCTTAAGATTCTGGATAAAAGACTTGAGATTACTATAATGGACCACTTAATGGGACCAGAAGTTTAAATTGGATAAGATCTAAATCATCTTACTTTCTGAAAACTTTGAAGATTGGATTCAAGAAGATATATTTAAATCCAATTCCCATTATGTAAATGGAAATTCTAAAGGAACCACCACAGCAAAAGATAAAAAAAATGAAAAGCAATTGAAGATATAATTCATTTAAAGCCAAGTGTGGAATAGGAAAAAAAAATAAATTTCAACTCTTATTTAATTTCTTTATAATGAAAATTAATTCCCAGCTGATTAGCTACAAGACTTGATTGAAATTTATTCAAGTGAACTTTATTTTTCCTCAATAAAGGATTCTCAACAAAAATCAATTAAATATATTTTTTGATCATTATCTGTTAAAATATATGCATTTTTTCTAAACAAATAGCACATTTATTAATTTAGCTATTGTAATTGAAGCCATAGTACCATACGGTATGTTATAGTGCTTTGGATAATGAATTTAATAATATTTCTTCTTTTTGTGTCTGATAATTGCAAAACAGATGCCTAACCAATATCATTTTATTTCACCAACAGGTATGGGTCAGGAAGCTGTTGACTGTATTATAATTAATAAGAAGTTTTATGAGAAGTTTATATTGAAGAGTGTATGAAAGTAAATCAATATACTGGTACAATTAATAAAGTGGATAATTGAAAGCTTACTTTTCCTGGAGAGAGCTTTGAAATTGATTTCTATAAGCTTAATCCAATATATTTAACTATTGGGAAAGGTAAAGAGCTTACTCATTAAAACGAAAAATCTAATTATACTATAGCTATTTCTAGAATGGTAATATCCACTTGTGTAATCAAAGGAATTGATACATTTTTTACCCCAAATTAACATGAGACTAATATTATTTGCTACATAGATTAGTTTTATTTCTTTCTTTTCTTATTAAAATAACCTTCAAGCCTATATTTCATATACAAATATGTTTTCATTATTTTCAAAAACAAAAAATATCCACTCATATTATATGATATCAACCAAAAGTAATGACCCCTCTGAATACTTTAAAATTATGCAAAAATAATTGTAAACTATGAGATCCATAAAGAATGAGGTATGAATTTATTAAGTGAAGAAATGACAAAAGATATTTAATATTAACTCAATCCATCAAAGTTTTCAGCTTTTTTTCTGAGAAGTTGGATTGTAAAATTGCAATAGTTTAATAAATTTTCATTTTTTTATTCTTTAGTTCACTTTTAATTTTTGATTTCCTTTTCTGCAAAAAAAATCGTGTCTTGAGATTTATTTATTTGAATTTTGATTACTTTTCTTTATCCTGTTAAAAATGAATATACATTTACTTAATAATTTCTGATTTTTCGATGCATTTAATTTTAGATCCTTTTTAATCTCTTCACTTACTTCTCCAAAATTATAATGTTTAATTTTCACTTTTACTATTTAGTAATACTTTATATATGTCAAATTAAAATTTAACTTTAATTACCAAATTTCTTGGCATGCCTTAATTACTAATTTCTATGATGGAGTACCATAAAAATACATTTTCCTATTTGAAACACTTCTTGGATTTAAGATATTAATTGATTCAAATCTAAATATTCATGTTGATGGTGTTGAGAGACGCTCCTTACTTTGATAAACACATATTTCTATTATCTATAGTTATTTCATCATTTTTGAGCATTATTACCATTGGAAGAATCTTTGAAATGATTTAAAGCTAAAATTCCTTCCCATTATTTATCTATTTTAGAGTGAATTTCAATATTAGGAAGGAATATCAAAATAGTAACTTATTACTTAATAATAATTCAAAACCCCCTTTTATCACAGATATAATCATTTTCTCAAATTATATTGTTATTTTGAATGATTATAGGTGTGATATTTTGATCCAAAAGTGACTTTTTGAATACCTGAAGATTTATTTGTAATATTGAGTATTCATATTTTAAGATATAATTACCAAATACCTTGGTGTTTATAGAAGAATAGTTGGGTTCAATTATTTTAATTAAGTCAAAGTGAGAAAAATTGAAGCTTACCATGGATGTTGAATTTTAATTATTGCAAAAGATATCATAAATTTGTGGGATAAAAAGAAAATTATTTCCATCTTTTGTATCATTTTATGAATAGATTCTTTAGAATATTTATCAGTAATACAAGCTACAGTTAAATTTCAATAATTCTGGGCTGCTATGGTTTTTTTTTGAAATTTATTCATTGTTCTCATATATTTCTTGACCTAAGATTGAACCTATTTTCTGATTTTTTGTGAATATCATTAGCCATTAGCTTAAAAAAACTTGTTTTGATAATGAAGGGAATACAACAGAGGTCTTACCAGAATAGCCAAAACATGCTTCAATTTTTTTTTCATCTAAATGAATTGTTTATTGTGAGATAGTCAGATTTCATAAGATTCCCTAAATATTGAACAACAAGAAAGAGTATTTACTTAATAAATCTGATTTCATTGGGTGATTCTTCTTAAATGTGAAATAAAAAGAAGGTGGTGAGAATTTTGATCAAGCTGAGGGTTTTTGGTAAACAAGTATTTAATATAATGAAGATTTCATTGTAGAGGAGAAGAACTCATTTTTATCCCAAATCTAATATGATGATTTTGAAAATTACCAACTTGGGTTTTTTTGGAAAAATGGAATTAAAATTTGTATCATGTGTGGGATTTTCAATAGGTCTTTTGGCCCAAAATTGTAAGGTTTGACTATGGAACAATAAGTAAAATTATCAATATTTGACTTGTTTTACTCTGAATGTGCTAGTTTTTAATGAATGATAAGACTTAAAGTAATTAACATAATAAATATTTATCATTATTATGGTGTAAATATTTATATTATTTAAATAAGAATAAAATAATATAAATCATATTATAAAAACAATCTAATAGAATAAATATATTAATATTTGATAATGAATATATTTATGGAAACTTATTATTGTTAAAAAATAATAATAAATGAATGAAGAATTGATATTTGGTAATAAATAACAATCTATAACAGTAAAATTACCAATATTGAAGTTAACTATCAATATAAATCATATTTATATTAATAATGGAATTATTAAAACATAATAATAAAGGGAGAATAATATAATAAGAAAAAATCACCAACTTTTAACACTTAATATAGTAATTTTGATTTTTTAAATACAACTTATTTAAACTTCAATCAAAAATATAGAGAATTATAAAATTTACTATTTTTACATGGATCAAGAGATTTTAAGAGAACTTAAAAAATGGAAATGGAATATTTATTTAATAAAATATAAAATAGTGATTAATAGAGGATCCAGCTTTTGTATCTAATAATATAAGATTTTTATATTAAAGAATAAAGGAATTTACCTTTTTATTTAATGATGTTATTGCCTTTGTTGCATCTTAAGGGGAAACAGAGGAATAAGAGGCCCTTTCATAGTAAATATCCCGCCTTATATTATACTTTTACTGATGGAATCCACTGGGATTGATCAATATTTTAAGGTTTGGTGATAATTACATCATTATTAAACATTTTTATCTCATTATTATGCCATTTTTTAGAGTTATCAATATGAATCTAATTTGATGACATAATAAGCTTGTGAAATAAGCCTTTTTTTTGGATTATAGTAGCTTTAATAATAAAATACTAATATCCACCAGTTTTATCTCTTATCTAGCTGTTAAACTTGAATTAAGATTAGAGTTATTGATCAGAAATTCTCATTCTTAAGCCTTAACTTTAATCCTAAATAAATTTCCAGTTTTCATAATAAAGAAATTTGAAGAGTGAATTTTGATAGCTTGGAATGTCCTTAATAAGCTTCCAAGAGGATTTCATTACATAATTCAAACTATATTTTTGATGAGTTTTCTTGTAACTCCACTTTTCTGTTGAAATTTACTATTCTAGACTTCAAACCATGACTTAATGGGGTTTTACCTTGAATAAAATGAAAAAAATTATTTAATTCTTTGAAAATGAACTATTAGAATCTCAATATCCACTTTTTTCCAAGTTTGGACCACTTTTGATATTAAGTCATCAACAGCTATTTCTATTTTTCCCAATATCCCCTTATAAGGTTTAACCTTGTTTATAGCTTTCCAAATAAAGCTTATATATTTATTCTTAAAGTAATTCATTTTGTGGTAACTTTAATCTTGAGTAACTCTTTATCATATTTAATTCAGGAGATATGAGCTAAAAACCATGACTATATGCACTGATCATAAAAGTGCATATATTCAGGTTATCTCAGTAAGTATTGGATTTACAGATATGACAAAAAAGAGTTGTATATTTAGGTTTTTATTGTGAATCCTATTGTGTAATTCATGCAACAGAATTATTCCTTTGTTTCTGAGATAATAAAGAGTTTATGCCTTTTTATGTCATTTTTACTTATTTTAAGATTGTAATTTCAATTCTTATTATTAGAATAAGTTTTGTAATTTTTTTTGTGACAATTTTGGATATGTGGTCATATCTCAAAGGCTCACAGAAATAATCAAATAAATTATTGTGTTTTTTGTCAATCCTGAGAAATTCCAATAGCTATATATATTATTAAAGAAGCTGAATTATAATCAGATTTTCAAAATATGTTTTTCTTTTTTTTTTGAAAGAAAAATCATGAGTTTAATTTAAATAAAAAAACATATAAATAATTTCCTTCTTTTAATAATTTAATATATTTGAATTAAAAAGTATAAGATTTCAATTAAATTTTTTGAAATATTCAATCTTCAAAATCATCTTTTATATCAGTTTATCATAACTGAAAAGATTTAATTTTCAAAATTGAAATTTCTTATGCACTTGAATATTACCTTAGTATTTTATAATTTGAAAGATTTTATGACCTGAAAGTTGTAATATTTCAAATTACAAGAAAAAGAACCATTTAAATAAAAAAAATAAATGAGCCTTACTTATTTAAAACTTAATTGTATATAGATATCCCCCATTTGAATCAAAAATAGGCTTCATTAAGACTTTTTTCATTTCTTGATCCAACTATTTTATACAATCTTTAGTTCATATAAAATCTGGTGATTGAATATATTGAATTTTGATTCAATTTCATAAAGTTAATTGAAAAAAATTAAATAAGAACTTAATTATATAAATAAATGAATAAATATCAGTATAAATATATATATATATATATCTATTAGGATTTATCAGAGATAATAGGGGGTGTCAAAGTCACCAAATCCCACCTCAAAATAACATGGGATTTGGAACCAAAATCCCAGGTTTTTTATGTGTAAATCCCATGGCATTTTAACTGAGTCCCCTGGTATTTTGACCAAATCCTATGCATCTGGGATTTCAGCTTGAAACCTAACCCAAATGAGTACTCAAAATTCATACCTGTACAACATATTCTTCTACACTCCATTTTGGACAATCTGACCAAACAGATTACAGTCAATTTATACTTCTTCATCCATATAATAATGCCTCTATCCAAAGCAAGAAAAATCAAGACAGATATGAAGATAACCTCTGGCCTGCCTCATCCATCAGGTCACCTAATATGTACAGATTATTTAACCATAATTAATTGGCTTTCAGTCAAATCCAATTTTGAGTCATGTTTTGGTACTAGTGGTTTAACATCTATTGGAAGACCTCCTTCATCAAAGCAGCATGGATTTAAGCTTATGGCCATTGAGGTCAACAAAAAATCACAAAATTGCCTAAACCTTAGTTCAAGCAGCATCCAAGATCAATGGCGAACATATAAAAAGAAGTATATGGCAGCAAAAAAATTCAAAAATTTAACTGGGGCTGGAATAACAGAAGAAGATGAGAGTAAAGGAATCAAATCAATGAGTGAAAAGCTTGAAATTATGTGTCCTTGCTATGCTGAAATGGATGTGCTCTTTGGCAACAAGCCCAATGTCACTCCCATTGCAAGCTATGATTCACAAGAAAAAGACAGTTTCAATTGTGATGATGATGATGATTATGTTTGGCCTGATAAGGTAAGTTATTGTCTCTTCCTTTTTTTACCTGCAAGAATTAAACCTAATTTTCTTTTTAAAGGAGAATAATTGCTTGTATTCACCTCAAAATCTGGATTATCTTCTTAATAATGATGATCACTTGGTTCCAGAGGAAAACCTTCAAGATGAATCAGTAAGTACATTTAAGAGTGATTTTTATGAAATCCATTGTTGATTATTTCTCCTTTTACCAGCAAAGTAAATTCATAATGCATTAAACACAAAAGCATAATCAAGCATTGACGCCCAACTTGAATGACAAGAGTGGTTCTAGAAAAAGGCCAATGGATATGTTTGCACCAACATATGCAAATTTGCTTGAATCACAGCAAAAGGGTATGTCTTGGATTTATGGTAACTCTGATCAATTGTACTGATGAAATGCATGATTTGTAGCCTGTGAGACCAATTAAAATGCTTGTTTAGAGTGGGACAGGGAGAGGTGGAATGAAGAGAAAGCTAGCAACATGGAAAAGCAATGGTTTGAAGAAGTCAAGTTGCAAAAGCAAATGGAGTTTGAGGAGAAGAAACACACCAAGCAATATAAATTTGAAAAAGAAAAATGGACTCAGGCATGTGAACTTAAGGAAAAGCAATGCCAGATGGATCTCACTATAGCGGCATTGTCATCAAGCAGGCCAATTTCAGAGCTGTAATGCATTCTGAAATTAATCAATAAAAAATAACATATTAGGTATCCATCATGTGATCATTTTATATGTGGGGATTTGTTAAATAAAACTGATGTTTATGTGTAATTATTGATCTTATGTCATGAAATTGAACTGCAATTTATTACAAAATTGAAAACTAAATGTTTGTGTGTAATTGGAACACCAACTTGTGATTTATCTTATTTTGTGAAATTTATTTGCAATTTATTACAAAATTGAAAATTTGGTCAAGTATTGCATCATGAGTGTATGCCCAGTATATCTTTCTTATTTTTTTTAATTTTTCATTCTGATTTGTTATATTTTATTGAACCTTTTTCATGTTTGATTTGATCTTTCTCCTTTTAAAATTTTTCAAATTTTCCTTGTGAATTTTGATTTTTCATTTTTTAAATTTGAATTTTTAATTTTCTTTGGAATTTATTATCTTTTGATTTTTTTTTTTTCATTTTTCATTTTCACCCCACACTCTCCAATTTGTTTCTCTTTTTAGATTATTCAAAAAAAAAACTCTTTTTTTTTTGATTTGAATTTTTTTTTTCTTTTCACCCTACACTCTGCAATTTTTTTTCTTTTTTTTAGATTATTCAATCAAAAACACTCTTCTTTTTAATGTTAGGTAAGTCAGTTTTTTTTATCTCACAGTTCTATTTTTTTAAAACTGGTTCTAATAATTTTTTTTTCTAGGTAATTTTTCTTCAATTTTTTTTCAATTTTCTTTTTGTTTTTTTTAAAGCTATCATCCACCTCCAGCATCCCCCCACCCATCACCATCCTCCTTAAAAAAACACCCACCCATGACTATCCTCTTCCAAATACCACCCACCCTGGAACCTCCCAAAAAGGCTCCTGGGAGGTTCCAGGGCTTAATTGGTTCAGAATAAATCGGAATCGATTTGGAATTGACTGAGAAGGCCTCCCAAATCAATTTCCAATCAATTCCGACTGTTTTTTGATTTTTTGATGTTAATGGCCTCCAGAGGCCATTAACATCAAAAATTCCATTTTTTTTCTCTTTTGTTTTTTCAACCTTCTGATACTGATCTTTTTTTGTTATTTTTTTATAAAATCATAATCTTAATTATGATCTTTTTTTCTCATAATCATCTTGATGATTTGATGTTCTTTTTTTGTTGATCATGAATGCTGATGTTTGTTTTTTGTTTTTTTTTATCATCATCATCATGAATCACTAATGATCATTTTTATTTTATTTTATTTTTTTAAATTCATAATAATCTTTATGAATGTTTTTTTTGGTTGATCATTATGAATGCTTATTTTTTTGTTTGCTTTTTTTATATCATCAACATGATGAATCACTAATGATTTTTTTTTTTTTTTTTAAATCATAATCATATTTATGATTTGATTTTTTTTGGTTGATCATTATGAATTATGATTTTTTTTTCTTTTTTTATTGTAATAATCATGAAGCACTAATGATGATTTTTTTTAAATCATAATCATCTTTATCATTTTCTTTTTTTTTGTTGATCACTATTAATGCTGACTTGTTTTTTTATTTTAAATTTTCTTTCATCATTTTATTTATTTGGTGATATAGGGGTGGATTATTTATAAGGGTTTATTGTGCAATGTCATTGCATTTCAGCCCCCTTCCTTCTTCTTTGAAATTCAAAAAAAACCTCCTCCTCCCTATCACTCTTCAAATCATTCCAATAATGTCATGGTCAGGACTAAACCAGATGCAGCACATCATCAGAATGATTTGAATGATGTTGATTGTACTATTCCTCCTCTTGATGTCATGGTTAGGACTAAACCAAATATAGAACATCATGAGGATAAAAATACAAAATCAATTAATAAAAGAAAACTCACCCAAAGCCAAAGACAACACATTCATGATTTGAAATACATTATGTCTCACCTTGGCCATTAAAACAAAGAATATAAATATTTTTCAACCATTTCAATTGACAAGAAATCAGCCAATGCCTCATGGTTAAAACTTCCATCTCTCAATACTCTCCCCCATCCTTATATACTCATTGATAAAGGAACAAAGCCATTTTTTCCTGTAATAATATATGAAATAACACCTTTTGATAATTCTTCTGGCCACTCTCAATTGCTCCAAACCCTCATCATGACATTAATGTCATTATCTAAAAATAGACAAGAAATTAAAACAAATAAGAAACTCCTAGGTGGCATTATGAAAGGTATTGGGTTTTGTCCTGGTTCTGACTCTGGCAAATCTGCAGGTGTGTAATCTTTTTTGCTTTTTGATTGAATAATTGATAAGTAATTTCAATTTTCTTAGGTGTTTACTCCAGAAAACCTGGGTTGACTCCTAATCAAGTTGAATTGGATAACATGCAATGGACCAAATTTCAACAATATGACAAATTTATTTACTCAAGAATCTCCCATTTTTCAAAACTAGCTGAAAATGGAAATAAGTTATTAATGGAAGCAGCCAAATTACCAAATTTTAGTCTACTGGAATGGACTTCAGCCAATCCAAAGGACAAATTCAAATTATTCACTAATGTCATTGTCACTCAAGATGGATTTTTCAATAAGCCACACCAAGATTTGAATGATCTCAATTCCTGGACTTATGGTATATTTTCTTTTGTATCAAAAAAAGATTTTCATCCCTTTCCAACTGCCTTCACCCCCTCTGGACATGGATTGCCCTTCCCCAAACTGAAAATGGAGATTGATTTTTCAAAGAAAGCTGGCATCATGGAAATTATTTGGAATACATCAACAATCATTCATCATAAAACAAAACCTCCTCCAGAAATTATCAATCATGACAAAATAACACATTTTGGATGTTCTTTTCAGATCAACCATAAATTATTTAATGTAGGTGACAAATTCTTGAAAATGACACCCAACAAAATTAATTCCAAAGTCAATGGATACTTTGAAAGAAATATGCAAGACCAAAAAATAAAGAAAATTTTTAATTGTAAATAGTTTTATTTTATCAATAACATCTCCAATCCGTTGTATGCCATTAAATTAAGTACATAACTCAATGGTCCTGATGAAATTTACCATTGACTATTTTTCCATGCCAAAGTGATTGGTTTAATTTTTTCACGCATATTTACCACATCTTCCCCAATGTTGTTGTTGGCCAGATTTTCTGCATGTGGTGGATCATCATCTTCATATAAATCAAACCATTCATCACCAATTTGTGCTAACATATTATTTAAAATTGTGCAAGACACAACCCAACTAACAAAATATTCAATTTCATGATTATGCCTCATTTGATTTCACATTTCCCTTAGAGAAAACCACCTCCCCTTCAAAATTCCAATTGCATGCTTGATTATGACCCTTGATTTTGCTAGACAGTAATTGAAAGAATGGTTTTCTTCATTCTGTGCTACAACTCCCTTATATGCTGGAACAACCCAAGGAGAGCTTGCATATGCCAAATCTGCAAGTAAGTACCGATCCTTTTCATAAAACTCTTGAGGTGTTTGTGCTATTTTCATATGTTGATGGACATTCTAATCATGAAGTGACCCAGTACAACCAACATGTAGAGCAGTGAACTGTTTGTTTATATTGAAAACCAGTTGTATTGACATAGAATACCTTATATGTAAACCATCAGTAAGATTGAAATAAAGAATGAAGATTCAACAGCTTACCTTTTTTTGCAATCAAAATAGGCTTCACCATCATTGGGAGGACATTGTGATAATGGTATGAGACTCCCATCAATAAACCCAATGCACCCAGGGAAGCCTTCCGCTTGCATTACTTGAGACATCTCTCTTTGTTTTTCTATTGTTGGCCACACAATCACTTTGCACTTCAACTTCATTAATATCTGGATGACTCTTTGAGTGTACAACATAATAGCCCCATGGCTAATTCCAAACAACATTCCAATCTTTCCCAAAGCGGCCCCATTGCTATTTGATCCTAGCCTTGATAATGCCACAGCCAATTGGATGGCAGGATTGCGTTGTTTGTTTTGTGATGAGTTTTGAAAGGTTTTATCAGCTTGAATCTGTGAAACCAATTTTTCAAATGATTCATGTGTGGTCCTACATAGCTGTCGAAACTTTTCAGATGATAATGTTTGTAAATCATTCATTGTATACATGTAGTGTGATGGATATCTTCTATGAGGATTGATGTATCTTTGTGAGGTTATCATATCTAATAAGATTATATCTTCCTGGATATCAGAATAACTATCAGAGTTGAGTGCATTGATGATCTGCAGTGAGTTTAACGTCTGAAGTAAAGGTAGCCTTTGCGATACCTTGGGCATGGTAAATGAAGAAAAGGCCTGTATTAAATGAAATTTAAAATTAAATACTTTAATAAATTATGAGTGTATTCAGATTTTATGCAAGAGAAGTAAAGCTATATGCAATTTAACATGCCCTTACTGAGTTGTGTGTTTTAAGCATGTGCCTTTATGGGAAGCTAAAGGCAGGATTTTAGTATTTAAACATCCAATTTGGTACCAAAAAACCTGGGTTTTTGTACCTTAAAATACCACACCTCTTGAGGTGTGGGATTTTGGAAAAAAAAACTTGGGATTTTGAGTGTGGGATTTGGTAACTTTGACACCCCCTAATATCAACATAGCTTAAATAAGTTTTCTTCAAAAATATATGTATACCAGGAAATGTGACTAATAAGTCTCAAAATATTGATATATCCTATTATAAATATTTTAAATAGGAAAATTAATGATAAATTCAGTTCAATTTTTAATCACTATTATCAGGATTAAATTATGATGTTAAAAAATTGAAAAAAATTGAGTTTCATTTAATTAAACACATTCAGCCACTGGATTATAAGTACAAATCATACTAAATGAATAACTAAATTCTTGAATAAAACTGATATCAGGGGGTTGCAAATATACAAAATTTTGCATTTAATGTCTGTGATCTTTGAAATACCATGCCTGCATTTCAACCCATCAAATACCAGTGTTAATTTCTTGAATCACACATAAATGTTTCATCTACCTCACTAAGACAATTCCTTCTTGAGTAAATGCGTATTCAATTGAATATTTGAGTGCTATAGAAAAATTCAAAAAAAAGGAGCTTTTCTTACATTTTTGTACATATCTAAACTGGGGCTCAATTAAGTTTAGCATGTAAGGATATTATTATATATTGTAAATTGACATTTAATTCAGAATTCAAGCTTATTATATTGAATCAAACAGAACTACAACTCCCACTTATTGATTTATTTACTTGAAGTGAGCTAATTTCAAAGAATAAAGGTAGAATAAAGTTTCTCTTACTGTGATTAAAATTAAATCTTAATTGCTTATTTGAACAATAAGTTCAATTCTATGGGAATTTATTTTTGAAATAAATTAGGAAATAAACTTATAAATGATAATGTTTCTTATTTAATAAATTAAATCTCTTTTCTACTACTTCAAGTTTTAGTTCACAAGAACTAGAGTTATGAATTAATTTGTTTGTATGACCAAATTCAAATTATTTCATTATTTTTTAGAATACTCTTTAAAAAATTAATATTTTATTTCAAAGAAAAACTTTTTTTCACAACAATATTTCCAATCCAATGAATGGTTTTGAAAATTAAAAAAAATGTAGTGATTATAAAAAAACATTTCATGAAAAATGAATCAATGAGTAGAGTCATTAAAATCATTTGGTTGAGTACCAACATCCAAATTATATCATGGTTTTAAAGATGAAAAAGATGAAATTATTCTTAAGCTGAACAATTTTTTAAAAAACTCAAAAATTTCATCTCAAAGAATTAAAAATTGTAGCTATTATTGAAGAAATAATTCAATGAAAAAGAGATCAATTAGTAGAATAAAAGTGATTTTTTTTTAAAGTTTCAAATTTTTCTTATAAAATTAAAATTAAAAAGAATTTCAATTTTAGAAATTGATAAAAAACTGTTTGAACAGAAAAGTAAAATATATCTGTGGATGAATCAGTTTTCAGTTCATGTGATATTTTTTTGTGAAAATGTTTTGTTGAGGGATAATTTCTTTTTTGGTTTAGGAATGAATTGTGGTTGACTTAGGTTTGCTCTCCTTTGAAAAAAGGGGAAATTGATTATTTTAAAGAAAAGTAATATCTGGGAAAAATACCAGGGGAATCAGTTAAAAAACCATGGTGTTTATGACTGAAAAACCTAGATTTTTGCAGTGAGATTTGGATGTTAAATGCTGAATTATTTTAATGTGGCATTTTATATATTTGAGACCCCCTATTATAGAAATTGGATAGAGGATCACTTATTTTTTCCTCTTTTATTGGGGGGGGGGGAATGGAAAGATTATTCTAATTTATCTTAAAATTAAAATTATATAATTGAAATTGAAAACAATAAACAAGTTTATTTCTACCTCTAGGAAGAAAAAATAAAAATAACAAAAGTCTTGTGATCAATGTATGATTTAATTAAATAAAAAAGTTTGTAATAAATATGTAAAGGGTATTTGTAAACCCATGTAAGCCCTTATGTGTTTTTTCATCAATTGGTAAAAACACATACAATTTTAGTAAAAAAACATAAGGGGTGCCCTGGGCCCATTTTAAATTAAAATGAAACAAAAAAAAACATGTATTGGTCCAAAAACTTCAAAAAATCCTTAACACAATTGTTTCCATTTTTTCACCCACCCAAAAAAACAAAAAACACAAATAATCTACATTATCCCCCCCAAAAACAATTTCTTTTTTTGAGAAACAGAATGAAAAACAAAATTTTGCAAAGCTTTCCAAACCTTTTTTTCTTTTTTCCCCCAAAGACTGCATTTTTCTCCAAAAACCCTGCCTCCAAGCCTCCAGAATTACCTTTTGTTACCTTCCCTCTTCTATTAATCTTAAGTTCAAACCTCTTTATTTCACTTTTTACAGATTTTTTTTCTTTTTAACACCTTTTATCCCTTCTTTTCCACATTTACAAATATCATTTCCTCATTCCAAATCCCCAAAATCACCCTTTTTTAAATTTATACATCTCTTTCACCATGTAATTATTCAACCCCCCCTGAAAGAGAGTTTCAGACCCTTGAGCCTCTTTGGAAGAATTTGAATAATGTTTCCAGGGAACAGGGGTATGCTGTGTCAACCTTGAGGTCCAATATGACCCACAATCTCCCTCAGAAAAAACCAACTATTTTGGAGGTTGAATCAGATTAATTGATTTTTTTATATACAATTTATGCCAATTATCCCCTTCCTCAGTTTTCTTTATTGCTTTAATCTCACCTTAGTCTCATTTTTTATCAAACATGTGGCACTTTTGTACTTAAAAATAGTAATATAACAAACATGAAAAAAACACCTTTTTGGGCCTTCACTTGTCCCACCCAAAAAGTCCCCAAAATTATGGGCTTCTAGTTTCTGATTTTCAATATTGAACCCTTTATTTTTTTGAAAAAACAAAGGAAATTTATAAGTGGGAACATTTTAAATGAATTTCTTAAAAAAATATTCCATCTTACAAGACTGACCAAATTGGGGAAATTTTATAAAAAAAAGATTGAAAAAATTTGGGGATCTTGACATCCCATGTTGGAAAAATTATGGCAAAAAATAAAATAAAAAAGTCCTCAAAACTGAGCTTGGGTATTTTTTTAAAAAACAATAGTTCACTTATGTGTTTTTGCCATAAATTGATAAAAAAATGTAAGTTTATGGTAAAAACACATAAGGGTTTACATGTTTTTATTGAAATCTTACATGGGTTTACCAACACCCTATTTAAAATTTAAAGAAATCAGATTTTTGAAGATAAAAAAATGAATCATTAATTACATAGGCCCTTCCAAAAAGGAGAAGTATTATTTAAGTAAAATTTGAACATATGATAATCAATTAATTCAAATTTTGGATTAACTTTAATATAAAAAATATGTAAGCTCCTATGATACCTTATAATTAATTAGCCACTGTAAATATAGTTTTAATAAATGAGATTTTTTCTTTATTATTCTTATTAAGGGAATAAAAATATTCTGAATCATAAGTTACAAGAGGAGTCAAATTTGGTTTATGACCAAATATAAAATTGATTTTTGGAAATCAAAGAACACACATTCTACATATTTAAAGCAATTGTATATACACCTTTTTTTGATTATCTCAAGAAAGCCCTAATCCAATTCCATTATTTTTTCAAGAGGATATTTTTTAATTTATCTATGGAATTTACCATCAAAAAAATCTATCCCTGATGGTGGGGGTAGCAGGTCAAACCTGCTTTCAACACAGGTATTAACCCTGGTTCTAACCTCAAAATATTTTTTCAGATAATTCCAACCACAGGTTTGGTGATTTAGAATTTTACTAAATTGAAATAGAATATTATGGAGTTTTCATGATATTCATCTCTTTTATCTTGCATTACAAATACAATTCTCACTGATATACAAATTACAAAATTTATTCTATTCTCAACTAAGAAATACACCAATTTTCAACAATTTTTTTAATTAATTTCGCAGTTATTCCATTTTATTTTCTACTTGACCTAATTTACTCATTTCACATTTCCCCACATTTTCAAGATTTTAATACATACCCTTTCTCTAAAGCAAATTTAAAATTTATAAAATATTATATATACAAAAAGTATTCATCTAAAATTCAAATTATCCATTACAAAATTGGTGTTTCTATCTTCTAAAATAGTTTCCATACCTTTTCGGACGGAAGTTTCCAGATTAATATTATGTTATGATAATAAAATAAATTCTTTCTTTTCATTAATTATATCTCATATCAATTTAGAATTTACTCTGCACAAAAGCTCTTGGAACTTGTATTTGGAGCTCAGCTATCAATGCTCATAAATAAGAAATAATTTATATTTTAATATTTGTACCATTACCTTCAGTATGCAAGATATTGTTTGGAATATATATTTTGCTATATCCCAATGAGCTTAATTAATTATTCTTAGCTTTCTTTGATTTTATAAAAATATTTCATTATTGAGGTACCTTCTCAATTTAAACTTCTGTGAATATGGAGGTTTGTAGCTCATGCAATATTGTAATGTGTCCCTCATGGGGTTTTTATAAAAATTTCTTTTTAATTTCTCAAATGTGTTGGGAATACATCAACATTGCACAAAACTGTTTCTTAAAATAATCCAAAATTAAGGTCAAAGAAATTGAGGTGAGGTTCAATTTTTAAATCTTAAATATTTTTTGTTTTAAGTCCATCCTTTTTGAACACATTGACAAACTTCCTGTAATCTCAATGTCAATTTTTCAATTTTTTGGTTAAAATTTTGCAAATATTAAAGGTCAAGGAACACAATTGATAATGAAACTTCATTCTCATTTGAAACAGAATTTTTTCTTTTTTTAGAATTTTCAATTTTTCCTTCTTCACTTAAGTTTTGTTAATTTTTCATCAATATTTCCATTTATTTAATTTTTTGCTTTCCAGTATTTTTTAATTATGCTCCTTTTTCTTATTATAATTCTCTATTTCATTTTCATTTTTTTTTCATTTATATTTACACTTTTTTTTTTCCATTCTTATCTTTATTTTAATTTTTGTTATTCTATTTTTCTTAATTTTTCTTAATTTTTCTTAGTTTTTCTTAATTTTCCTTAATTTTTTATTTTATGCTTTTCACTGTTTTGATATTGGGTTTTTATTTTTTTCTCATTTTTTTGTTTCAATTTTTTCATATTTTTGGAGTGTTTGGAGGGGACATACACTGGAATCAGTGTGATTACACTGATTCCAGTTATTGAAAACAAATAATTACATATACACTCTAAAAAAACAAAAATATTAAAAAATCAAAAACAATAATAATAATAATGAATAAAATAAATAAAAAATCGAAATGAAAAACCAAACTCAAAAGAAGTTAAAAGTAAACTTAAAAAAGAAAAAATCAGAAATAAAGTAAAAATAGAAAAATAGAAATTCAAAATGAAATCAAATAAAACAAAGAAAGAAGGTCAAAAAAATTTAAAAAAAAAAATTGAAAAAAAATAAAAAAACCAAGAAAACCAAAGATATTTAGAATAAAAAACTTTGAAAAAGTTAAAAATAAAGTTTATACAACATTAGAAAAGCTTCAATAAGATTAAAACAAAGAATTTGACCAAAATGAAATCAATCAAAACTTTAATTTGAGTTCAAAAAAAGCAAATTCTGTCAAAATTAAGAAAAAGTCAAAAATTGAAGAATAATAATAAGCAAAAACAAGAGAACCCCCAAAAATGTTAAAATTAGGGAATTGAGAAATTAAAAGCCAACAATATGATGGAAAAAATAGTTATATAATAAAATATGATATAGTAAGTGATGAGGAAGTAAATAAATCTGTTATTTCTTACTTAAAATAAAGATAAGATTTAATACAAATTACATAGAAGTTTGCACAGAAATATTGATTCATTATTTGGTGCATATATACAAAATCATACATTAAAGTGTAATTAGTCCTTATAAGTTAAAAGATGGTGAAGTAAATCTTGTTTAAGCTTTTTATGGATAATTGATAATTTAATGTAAGCAGATTGACAAGCCTTTTATGGCCAAAGTAACTCTTACTTTCACAAATATTGTTCATCTGATAGAGTATATTCCAATCAAATAATTTAACACCTGTCATATGTAAGTCTTTCCAGTTCATATCCCCCAAAATAAGCCAAGTTATTCCATAATTAAGAAAAAAATGGAAAAATTAGATTATTAAATCTTCAAATATCCAGTTTTTTTCTGACTAAAAACTAACAAGGGCCCAACCTAGAAAGTAGAGGTGGGTTGGACAAAGTTTTAAGGATAATTTGAAATAATTTTAACTCAAATTCCATTCCTTTATCAAGAAAAACACCCATTCCTTCAAAGAGGGTTCCTTAATGCTGTTCCAAAGATTTCCACTTTTGAATGAATCATTATTAATTCAAAGAAAGAGAATTTCAGAAAACTTTGGGATATTTTGAGAACTTTACTATGAAATAATGAATAAAGCTATGATGCACATTAAATCATATTCTGGAATGATTTATACTAAATTTCTTTATTAATATAAGGAGCTTTTATCTGATTATTAATTCTGACATAGAGACAGTTATGGCTATATACCTTTCTCCAAAATTAACAAATAAGCAGTCTTAGAAATTCTTTCCATAAATTTTATGAAAAGATTCTGGAATTATGGAGTATGAGATTGATATTTCATTAGTAATTTTTATAAATTATTGACAGAAAATGAGTTTGGAAATTTAACTAAATGAATATTCCTGTTTTTTCTTTTAATCAAAAAGCATTGAAAATGGCATGAATTATTACCATCAGATGTTTTTGGGCTTTTGGGCTTTTGGGCTCTTGAGGATCAAAATAACTACAATAAAACCTTTTTTGAAGTAAATTAGGCTTTTTAATTGATTGAAACATAATTTGGTGTGAAGGAAATCTCAGAAAGGCAAAATTTACCTTTTGAGCTTCAATTGTTCCATCTTGAAAGTATTAATAGTATATTTTTTGGATTAATGATAAGAGTTTTATTTAATTTTGATAATTTTATGTCTTGTATGAATAATGGATTAACTCATATATTATGAAAAGCAATTGAACCAAAATTTAGTACTAACTTTCATGGTCAAAATATGGGGTAAATATATGAGTAAATTGGAGGTAAACATTTTGAAGATAATTTGAATCTTGTATTAATTCTTGAAGAACCTAATAAAAAATACCCAGCTCAAAAATATTTCTAAACAGCCCTTTCTCAGGATTGATAGGAATTCTGAGTAGTTTCCTCCCAAGGGATCAATTATTCTACTTAGCTTTATGAATCTGGAAGCCAAGCCTTTTGAATATGTTCTAAATTTTCCAAAGGCCAAAATAAGAATGAATACCAACTTTTCTGCTTCAAAAACACACTTTAAAGGTATCACTACTTTCAAAAAATTGGGAATTTAATGCTTGTAAGTAGATTTATTTAAATATTTCAAGCTTATGCTAAGACATGTTATTCCACATATTTCCAAAATATGTTATTTGGATTATATTTTCAACATTAATAAATCTTACCATGAGCTCCTGTTCATTCCAAGGATATGAATCACATTGAAGAAATTCTCTTCAAATGAGAACATGAATAAAATCTTAATAAAAGATAGCTTTATAATAGTTAAAGGCTTCAAACTAAGTCTATTTCTTGTGCACTAAAACAAGATCATTTTTTCTAGATATTATCATTATTATTTGATAAAGTTCTTAAAATTCTTAGAAATGATTAAATTAATGTAATTCTGAATTGAAATTTTTGTGTGTAGATTTCATTTGTTTGAGATTAGACAGAAATACCCTTATAAAATTATATCTTAGTGGACCAAGAAAAATTTCAGAGGATTGACTATTTGTACTAATATAGAATCTAGAGAATATCATTTCAAAATACCAGAGTGACAATGAATTTATCAATACTGAAAAATTTGGAATGATAGAAGTAAGTTTAGAAATAAACTTGAATAATTTTTTGGAAAGAGGAATTCACTTTTGAAACAAAATCATGACATAATTTTACATCTTTATCATTGAAGTTAATTTCAATTGAAAAAATTAATTCTCTCAATTGAGCTAGTAAAATATTGAAGATATAAAATATTAATTCCATAACTATTATATCATTTGAAGTTACTTAAAGCCACTAATTCTCAATAAAATTATTATTTATATGAGTAACTACTAAAACTAAATCTACAACTCATATGAAATTCCTTGTTTGATAAAGCAATATTAATATATTACCTTGTTTTGATTGGGAAAACATATGGTAACATTTCCCTTTTCTCTCTGGAAAAGAAAATAAATATAATGAACTGAGGTTTTTTGGCTTTTCCACAACATTAGAAGTTGATAAGGGGTGGTTTTTATTCATAATTTTATGATGAAGCAAATAATATTTCAGAATATACTCTTATATAATCTTTTCTTAGACTTTTGGGTATGTTACATACTATATGATATTGTGGGAGATTATTTTAAACTGATGTAGATCCCAGTTCATTTCCATCAAGGTAAAAAGGTGTGAAAATGAGTAAATATCCAACTTAAAAAAAGTGAATCAATATTTCATCTCAGCTCTCAAAGAAAGACAAAAAACTTTTGGAAATAGAGAGATATGAATTTATAACCCATGAGAATATGTTCAGTATAAATTTATCTCAAGTTTTATATTAACCAATAATTTCAAATAAAGTCTTCTGATGGCTAAAGACTTAAGCGATATATCTCAATTTTTATTAAATCTATTTTTATGTATACAAATAAAATCTATAAGAAAAGTTAATAATAAAAATACACTTATTTTTGTGAGTTAGAGAAAATGGTGCTTTTGTATTCTTGGGACAAAAGCTTTTGTGATTTCAAAACTCAAAATTTGATAATTTAACTTTAAGAAAAAAACTACATCACAGGGAATATGTGATAATAAATAAGAAAATAGCATACTTAAAATGTGATAAATATAAAATCAGATTCTTTATGGTTATTTTGCTATTATTGACTTGAAATGTTTTAGAGTGGGAATAAAAGAATTTTGTGTAATAAAATGATTCTCAGGATTTCCAGAAGCTACATTGTTCAGTTGATTTTACATGAATTAGTTCCAATCTTTAAAATACGGCTTGGAAGAGGACCAAATAATAATAGAAAGTTAGAGACCAGTATGAAGCAAGCTGAAAGCTAGGTTGGAACTGCTACCCCCAGAAGCAGGGATAGATTTTTTTCATGGTGATTGGTCATGAATAGCCATCAATTTGAAACCATTTTTCTTTTTATATAATTATTGAGCTATTCAAGTGAACTTAGAACTTCAAAACAAGACTCAAATTTTTACCTAATTGAAATCAAAGCTATCATGGTCAATAAATAAAGGTAGGTTAAATTACTAGATATATGGGTTTTGAAATTACCTGATCTTTGTTATGTATCTTTGAGATTTATTTTTAAAAATTTATGTTTATTAATAGCTTAATTAAGAAGAACTAAAAAATCAGAAATGAAATTTGAGATGTAAAAAAAATTAAAATTCATTGGAGATCAATACAAAGTAGTGAAGGTTAGATTTCAATGAAAAAATCTGAGATATCTGGTTTTTAAATTAAATTTCAGGGGATTTAGTTAGAGAAACTATTTAATTTATGATTAAAAAGAGAAAAATGTTTTATTTATGTGATTTGATGGCTAAATTGTTCTTTCTTTTGAAAACCCCTATCATAAATATAGTTTTTTATTTTTCAATTAATTATATATTATTAGTAACTTCAAAAAAAACTTTTATAAAAGTATATTGAGTTAAGCTTAAGTTAACTGGAATAATTTTTGGAAAAAAACAATTTTACAATTTTAAATTAATAATCAAAGCAGCCACTTTTTTCTGGATTTTTCAAAATAATGAATTTTTTATTGGAAAAAACCTTATGGTAATCTATAAATTTGATTTAAATTGAATATATTAGGGAAGTTCAAATATGCGAAATCCTGGGTTTGATTTATTCAACATTTTTACAGAAATTTTAAATCAAAAAACTATCATTTTAATTCTCAAAATCACAAATTTTTTAAGCTGAGTTCCCCTGGGCTTTCACCCAAGTCCTTCTTCAAAAATCAAACAGGTGAAACCTAACTCTTTTATCAGTTGTTTTTATTTCTATGAATAGAATTCCCCAATTTTTAGAGGTAATTTTTTGAAATTTTAGACATAACTATGCCACACAAAAAAACCT
Organism: Austropuccinia psidii; assembly: GCA_023105745.1. Taxonomy (NCBI): domain Eukaryota; kingdom Fungi; phylum Basidiomycota; class Pucciniomycetes; order Pucciniales; family Sphaerophragmiaceae; genus Austropuccinia; species Austropuccinia psidii. The sequence continues at coordinate 43,001,557 of JALGQZ010000002.1, forward strand.
CAATTCAATCACAATAATCAAAATATAAAATGACACCTGATTCAAAATCATAAGGCCATTTGACAGCTGGAGATTAATTGGGTTCAGGGATTTACTTCTTGAATTTTATAAAATTCACATTATTATTAATAAATTTTAATAACCATTTTCACAATATTTATGATATTTCTTTAAATACTGTAAAATGGGCTTTAATTTAATATTAGTCACCCTTTTAAAAGTAATAATTTACCCCTTCACCCCCTCCCCCTCCCAAGATAATAATAATTTTTGTTGGGAAAATATTGAATTTTCATTAACCAAATTTAGAAATATAATGAAGAAAAGTGTGAGCCTTGAGGTATATTTTACATACCCAAATAGGCCACAATTATCTTAAAAATAAATTCTGAACTATGAATAACCCATAAGTCAAGCATATATTCAAAATTCATCATTTTTGATTTCAGAAAAGATGAATAACTTTTTATTGAGTAAGTAAATCCATGGATTTAAGGCCAGATTTGGATTCCACACAAAATTTTATTCAGGGTAGCTCCATAGAATGAATAAGCTCAAATCAACTCTTTGAGGTGGTAATATGGAAAATACTTCAATACCACATAAAAGATCCATGAAAATTTTTGTTTTTCTTAATTTCATGCCAAAATAATGGGGATGTGAGAAATCCCATGTTACATATACACTAAGAATAGTGTTACAAATGTTTTGGGAACTTAATATTATGGTAGTCTTATATGCACTTTTGGTACACCCATAGTGAATATCAGTCTTTGAGCCTGAATCTCTATTTTTGACATGAAAATAGCTAGAGGGGACAAAAGACATCAAAGAGAGCCAGGGTACCCAGCTTCTGAGGCCTCTGAGGCGTGGAAAGCTCTAAAGCTTGGTTCCATGGCTGATATTGGCCCAATTAGTAAACTAAAACCTTTTGGGAACTTGGTTACCAAGTCAGAACTTCAGTATGTCATAAGAAAATAGCAAATAAGCTGCTATTTTGACGTGCCAAGGAGGTAAAGAGCAACTCAGACTCCTGTAACCATGTCAATTCTTAATTACTTTCCATGGATAAACTCAAAAGAGTAATTAAAACCCTTTTTGGACTACTATCCATTGATTTACCTCATAGCAACCAGCCATATACTGCTATTTGCAATTCTACATAGAAATGAGGTAAAAACTTCAAAAATTTATTAAAAATACAGTTCTTAATAAATATCTCTGAAACTTTCAATACCAATTAAGAACTGTATAATTCATATAAAAACAAAAATGAATTATAATTTTATAAGTAAAATTCAAAGTTTTAATCACAGTCTATTTTTGATGATTCCATGTGAAATACTGAATCTTTAAAAATTCACAGAAAATACACTCTGTGATGAAATTGCCAATAACATTGATTACTTTGAGAAGTAAATGATTATCTTGGAATAAAAGAATATTTAAAGTTGTTGTCCCTTTTATCCTTAAACATAAATGGGTTGGTAGTCACGTAAAAGCCCCAATTAAGTAATTATGATAGTTTTACGTGACAACAGATGATGCAATCAATAATCCAAAAAGGTTTATTGTTTTATCAATCACTTTTTTTTCAGTTTTCTCCATGGCACCCCTCTGTGGGCTGTTATAGACTTAAAAGAGGCCTCCTCTTGCTGTTTTTTTCCAAATCATCACATTATTCAATTATACCTTTACTACCAACAAACAAGTATTAATTAAAATCTTTTATTAAGGGTTTGAAATATTCCATAATCAATCAGAAATACGTGAAATCATAGAAATAAACTATATATTGTTGTAATATTGTTATAAAATCATTTTTTGATCCATTAAACCCACAAATTCTACATCAAATCTCTCTACTATTATCTTCTAAAAAGGTTCATTGGATTAATAGTTAGTGATTTATCTTAATTCTTAAAGTTTTTCTCTAGTAAAATTTTCCTTCAAGAGTTATCTTTATGATTATCTTTTTAAAAGGTAATTATATTATTTTAATAAAAAAGTTTTTATTATGAAATTCTTCTTGTAATTGATTCTTGTAGACAATTACTGCTTACTGTTATAATCACTAGTAGTGTATAACACGTAAAAGAAATAATTATTTAATTATTTAATTGTGGTTATAATAATTCTTTTTATGACATTTCATAAGAACAGTCATGGGACTGTTTATTAATAGTAATATTATCAACAGTTTATTAGACACATCTTACATTTGGGTGCCTGGCCATGTTTTTTGAACCTTGTATCCTTAATTAACATATTTTTAAGCTCCAAAATATATTAATTTAATAATTTTCTTCTTTCAATTTGAAGTTAAAATAACTTTTATGTTTGAAATTGTTTTTGAAATGTTTTGCATTGAGAAATTTGGTTTAATTTTATATTTTATTACACATGGCTTTTTCACATCCAAAAACTTATAAAATTATTCTTTGGGTTACTCTGAATTCATTTTGAATCAAAATCTTGAATTTCAATTATTTTTCTTTGAAAAGAATAATTTTTTTTAATATTGAAGAATAATAAAACTTATAAAAATCTCTGAAAATATTTTAAAAAAAACATAAAAATAATTTTTCTCTAGTGTCTTTAATAAAATACAGTTCAGCTGGTAATAAGCTCAGTAAGAGATATATTACTAGTCTAGAATCTTCAGAAGAAAAATCTGAAGAGAGAATTGAGGTGAAAATTGCTAAAAGAGGCACTTTATTCAGAACAGAACAAGCTAAATTAACACCAAAAGGTGTGTGGTTCTGTCCTTTTATTTCACTTTTTCTCTTGAATTAATGTAAAAATGGTGCATACCAGAAATGGAAGCAACTATTCAGTCTAGCCAGATGGATGTAGACAAGGAAGAGGAAAGACCAAATCCAGAAGTGACAAATCTTCCTCAAGAAAGACACATCTGGAGGATGCCAGAGTTGCCCCCCATTCGCCAAGGTCTGTACCCACAAACTTTGACGTGAATGCTGAATCTGGACTAATTCATGATAATATTTTAAGGGCTGAACCACTCTCAAGTGGAAGCAATAGAAATTTATCAATGCCAATACAAAAAATTGGTTCAGAGCAGCCAAAGAAGAGGAGTGGGAAATATGTCCAAAACTTTGGCAGGGGGGCATGAACTCCTACTTACACATGAAGAGCTTTCTGGGTCATGAGAACAACATAGAACTCTTTGGAGTTTGGAGCCCATTGTCTTGCAAAGACAAAGTCAAAAAGATAAAGAATTGGTTTAAGAACCAAAGTCTTTCATCCATACACCAGAAGAAGGAGTTGTAAATGACTCCAGCTTTGAAGACAGAAGGCCCAGTGGTGTCTACCAGCTCCAAACTAGCTCCAGAAGTGTCCAAAGACAAGGAAAAAGAGCCTCAGAAAAAGAAGCAAGGTCCCAAGAACCATCAAGGCAAGGGCAAAGGCAAAGCCAATTGGCACAGACCTTACCCACAAGGGTACAGGATCCCCAAATTGGAGCCTTCAGCCATGGACAGTGTCTGCAATATGGCCAGGACTCTTATGGAATTCACAGCCATGGAGCAGGAAAGGATGAACAGAACCTTTCCACAGAAATAATACAAGAAATATGCTTTGTTAAAACTAGTATTAATGTAGAAATTGGTAAAATTGATGCAAAGTTAACTAAAATAACTTTGGACATCAATGAATTGAAAAAGAATGACAAACATTCTGCTGAAATGCATAAGTCTGTAATTACCAAACTGGAATTACTTACCAATACATGTGACATAATTGAGAGTAAATATCATTTCCAAGAGGATGAAATAGAATATTTTTCCACAAAAAACATCAATGATCATATTAGAGTTCTGAAAGACTATGCTTTGGCAGTGGCTGAAAATACAAGTCAATTTGCTACACATTTGGCAAGAAGTGACAGTGAAAGGAAGAAATCAAAAGAGGAAATACTTGCATAAGTAGAGCAAATTCATAAGAATTATGAATCAAATCCACATATTCCAAGACATTCCACACCTTTGACTGAAGAAAAACTCTCCGTGAAAGAAAGTCTGACCCCTTTTCTAGGGGAAAATTTTATCTCTGCAAAAGATATTCCCAAATTGGAAGAATGGCTAACATTCTCTGGTGAAGGTGAATACAACCATATTGAGTTCATAAGAACTATTGATATGTTGCAAGAAGATTTTCATATACCTGATGAAATTATAGTGGGAAACTTACACTCTCTGTTTACCAGAACTGCAAAGAAATGGTATTAAAAGCTGAGACAAGATCATGGAAAACATGATTGGTTGTGGTGGAAATCTGAAGTAATTACCAAATGGGCCAATACTTCTTGGAGGTTTAAAATGGAAAATGCTTTTGAAAGTGCCATTTTTAACTCAGAAAAAGATAAACCACTTACTTGGTTCTTCAAGCAAAAAGACAGATTATCTGCTTTACACCCAGATATGTCTAACACTATGATTAATATGAAAATATTAAGTAAATGTGGAGGAGAACTGGAACATGCTATCAAGTGCAGATGTGTAGAACCATGTTCAACAGAGGACTACATTAATGCAATGGAAGATATCATTACTAGAACAATAATTCATAAAACTTGGACTAAAATCCCTATGGAGTCAAAAATGGTCCCAAAGATTTCCAGAGAGGACAGAAGACCTGAGAAACCTGTCTTGAAGTGTCATAAATGTGGAAGTACTTCAAATTTAGCCAAAACTTGCACCAAAAAGACAAAGATTAATGAAGTCCAAGTCATTGAAGAAGTTCAGTGTACCAAAGAGAAAGAGGAATCTGACCTAGATTATGCAGTCTCTGAAGACACACCAGTAGAGGACTATCCCATTGAAAACATTACAGCTTTATTTGAGGTCACAGAAGTCCATACTCACTTGCCACAGTACAGTGAGGATTGTCATAACCTGATCGATATCCAGGATGCCAGAATGTGTACAACCCAACCTGCTAGAGGTAAAGGATACACTGCTGGAGCATCTTTTATTACATCAATCCTGATTAATGATATTCAAGTCAAAGTAAATTTGGATACAGGGGCATTTTGTACTTGTGTAGGCAAAGATTATCTTCAGGCCATACTCCCTGGATGGAAAAACCATCTATTACCAATAGAGGGTGTACAATTTAGTAGTGCCAGTAATAATATGTACCCTTTGGGTATATTAGACACTAATCTTGTATTTCCACACCCAGCAGGAAGTGTAAGAATGAAAACTGAGATTGTAGTAATGGATAATTGCACATCTCAGCACATCATTTTTGGAAATGATTGCTTGAATACTTATGGTATTGACATCAATAACCATAGAGACAGATACTCTACAATTGGAGAAAATAGAAGACAAAAATTTGGTTTTTCCAATATGCCAAAACAAATATCAATAGTATCTTCTAAAAAAGTTACTTATACGGAAGAACTTATGGCTAATAAGCTTGTTGAAGCACAAATTAAACCATCATTGTCACCAAAGATGGGGCATGAACTTATTGATGTGTTATACAAATATAATAATGCATTTGCCTCTGATAATGAACCATTAGGCGCTATAAAAGGGCATGAAGTTGATATTACTCTTAATATTGACAGACCATACCCTCTAGTACTTAGAAGACCAGCTTATCCAGCCAGTTCCAGAGCTAGAGAAGCCTTGGGAAAAAATATCCAAGAGTTGATCCAAGTTGGTTTACTAAGGAAGGTAGGCCATGATGAGGAAGTTGAAGTAACAACACCTGTTGTTATTGCTTGGAATAATGATAAATCAAGAATGGTTGGAGATTTCAGAGCATTTAATACCTACACAGTTCCAGATAGGTATCCAATTCCTAGAATCCAAGAAACCTTGACCCAATTGTCTAAAGCCAAGTATATAACATCAATGGATGCATTGAAAGGCTTTCACCAGAATGTTTTGACACCTAAAGCTAAGAAATTACTTAGAATTATCACTCACTGTGATATTTATGAGTATCTTAGAATGCCATTTGGTATTAAGAATGCTCAATCTCATTATCAAAGAATGATGAATACCATCTTCCCCACAGAATTATCTGAAGGATGACTTATCATTTATATTGATGATATCATCATATGGTCTTATTCATGGTCTTTGAACCTTGAAAGAATTGCAAGAGTGCTTCACAAAGTCTCAGAAGTGAATATGAAAATTTCACTCAAGAAATGCAATTTTGGTTTTGAAGAACTCAAAGCATTAGGACATATTGTTTCTGGAATAAGCTTGGGTATTGACAAAAATAAAGTGGCAGCAGTGTTACTTAAGCCAATACCCAAGAATAGAAAAAATAATGTCTTTTGTGGGATTTTCCAGTTATCATAGGCAACACTTGAAAGACTTTGAAATTCTATCCAGGTCACTCTATAGAATCTGTAATCAACAGACAGTATTTGAGATGACACAGGAGAGAATTCAAGCTTATGAGAAGATAAGGAAAACTCTTACAGAAGCACCTTTACTCCTCATGCATGACTGTAATATACCTTTTAAATTGTACATTGATGCATGTGGAGATGGATTAGGGGAAGCCCTACATTAAGTACAAAGTATTGATGAAAAACCTACAGAGGGACCAGTTTGATACATCTCAAGACAAATCAAACCAACAGAAGCCAGATATGGTGCAAGCCAGATGGCGTATTTATGTTTGGTATGGGCACTTGAGAAATTGCACTATTACCTTGATGGAAGTGTTTTTGAAGTGATAACTGACTGTAATGCCGTGAAATCACTTCTTAACATGAAAACTCTCAATAGACATATGTTGAGATGGCAAATAGCCATTCAAGAATATAGAGGCAACATGACTTTAGTTCAAAAATCAGGAAACATTCACAATAAGCTGATGGCCTTAGCAGGTGTTCATTAGCAAATACTCCTGATAACCCAACTTATTTACCCTTTGAAGCAAAACCACAGATTCCATTTGAAGGAATTAACATAGCTGATATTGGGACTGAATTCTTTGAAGAAGTCAGATAATCTTATAAGCAAGACAAGAATTGCCATATCTTGACTTCCTTAGTAGATAAATACTGCAAAGATACATCTGTAGTCAATGCACTGGATGAAGTTTGGAAAAATTCCTATTCTGAAGGAAGATTTCACTTGTTTGATGGAATAGGTTACCACAGAACCAAACATTCTTGTGTAATGACATTATGTAGCAGACTGCTTATCAAGACCATTCTTCATGAATACCATGATAGAATCTATGCTAGACACCTGTCAGAAGACAGAACACTTGAAAAAGTAAAGAACTGGGCATGGTGGCCATCTTGGAGAAAAGAGACCATTGAATACTGTCATACCTGTGACAGATGCCAAAAAGCAAACAGGAGTACAGGCAAGAAATTTGGACTTATGATCCATATTCAAGAACCAAAATCCCCTTGGGAAGTTGTTCCCATGGATTGGGTCACAGCACTTCCTCCAAGTGGTGACAAAAGTTATAATTCTTGTTTAGTCATTGTAGACAGATATAGAAAAACTCCTATATTCTTACCATGTCATAAAGATGACACTGCTATGGATACAGCTCTTCTTCTATGGAGTAGAGTTATTTCTCATACAGGGTTATTTAAAAATATCTCAAGTGACAGAGATCCCAAATTCACATCTGCACTTTGGACCAATCTTCATAGATTTTTTGGGACTAAGTTATCATTTTCTACAGCATATCACCCTCAAACAGATGGGCTAGAAGAGAGAATGATTCAAGCTCCAGAAGACATGATCAGGAGATTTTGTGCTTATGGGTTAGAATTCAAAGACTCAGATGGCTTTACCCATGACTGGTGCACTCTGATACCTGCATTGGAATTGGCATATAAGACATAAGTCCATTCTTTTACAGGTCAGACTCCTGATATGTTAGAAAAAGGATGGAATCCAAGACTCCCAACAGACACACTGAGGAAATATTTAATTGACATCCACCCTACATCTTCCAGATTCAAGATCATTCTTGATAAAGTGAAACATCATGCAAAACAGAGTATGGATGATGCTTTTGACCATGAAAAACAGAAGTGCGACAAGAGTCACAAGGTACCAGGATTCAAAGTAGGAGACTTAGTTCTAGTTTCAACCTTGAATTTTAATAATATCAAAGGCCCAAAGAAACTTAAAGACTCTTATGTAGGACCTTTTGTTATTGTTTCCTTACATGGAACCAATGCAGTTCAAGTGGACTTGAGTTGTGAATTAGAAAATAAACAGCCCAGCTTTCCAGTAAGCTTGACAAAACCTTATCAACCAACTGACAAAAGATTTTTCCTTTAAGGGACCCAACTCCTTTGACTGTACCACCAGTGGAGCAGAGTGAAGACAAAAAGATAAATAAAGTCATTAAAGAAAGGAGACTTGGGGGTAAAAATCAAAGAGAATATCTTGTCAGATATAGAAATCCAGTACATGAAGATGAATGGCTGGAAGAATTACAAATACCTGACTCAGATAAACTCTTAAGAAGATTTAGACATGAAAGAAGGCCACAAGCCTAAATATGTCTATAAATGTGCTTTAAATTACTTGATCTGAGTAATGTAAAGAAGTTGGACAGTGAAAATTAACCCCCTTGAGGCCTTTTCCTTCTTTATACCATTGACAAAATTGTAGTACAATTTTATTCTTTGGTGGAAGGGAATGTGAGCCTTGGGGTATATCTTACATACCCAAATAGGCCACAATTATATTAAAAATAAATTCTGAACTATGCATGACTTATGGGTTATGCATATATTCAAAATTCATCATTTTTAATTTCAGAAAAGATGAATAAATTTTTATTGAGTAAGTAAATCCATGGATTTAAGGCCAGATTTGGATTCTACACAGAATTTCACCTAGGGTCGCTCCATAAAGTGAATAAGCTCAAATCAACTCTTTGAGGTGGTAATATGGAAAATACTACAGTACCGCATCATCAATACCACATAAACGATCCGTGAAATTTTTTGTTTTTCTCAATTTCATGCTAAAATAATGGAAATTTGAGGAATCCCATGTTACATATACACTAAGAATAGTGTTATGCATGTTTTGGGCACTTAATATTATGGTAGTCTTATATGTACTTTTGGTAAACCCATAGTGAATATCAGTCTTTAAGCCTGAATCTCTATTTTTGATGTGAAAATAGCTAGAGGGGACAAAAGACATCAAAGAGAGCCAGGGTACCCAACTTCTGAGGCCTCTGAGTTATGGAAAGCACTAAAGCTTGGTTTCATGGCTTATCTTGGCCCAATTAGTAAAATAAAACCTTTTGGGAACTTTGTTACCAAGTCAGAACTTCAGTATATCATAAGAAAATAGCAAATAAGCTGCTATTTAGACGTGCCAAGGAGGTAAAGAGCAACTCGGACTCCTGTAAAAATGTCAATTCTTAATTACTTTTCATGGATAAACCCTAAAAGAGTAATTAAAACCCTTTTTGGACTAGTATCCATTGATTTACCTCATAGCAACCAGCCGTATACTGCTATTTGCCCTTCTACATAGAAATGAGGTAAAAACTTCAAAAATTCATTGAAAATAAATTTCTTAATGAATCTTTCTTAAGCTTTCAGGAACAACTTAGAACTGTATAATTTATATAACAACCAAAATTAATTCCACTTTTATAATTAGAATTAAAAGTTTTACTTATAGTCCATTTTTGATGATTCCACATGAAATACTGAATGTTTAAAAATGCACAGAAAATACACTCTGTGATAAAATTTCCAATAACAATGATAACTTTGAGAAATCAATGATTATTTTGGAATAAAAGAAGATTTACAGTTGTTACTCCTTTTCCTCTTAACCATTAATGGGTTGGTAGTCACATAAAAGCACCAATTAAGTAATTATGACAATCTTACATGACAACAGATGATGCAATCAATAATCCAAAAAGGTTTATTGTTTTCTCACTCACTTGTTTTCAGTTTTCTCCATGGCACGCCTCTGTGAGCTGTTATAGACTGAAAAGAGGCCTCCTCTTGCTGTTTTTTCCAAATCATCACATTATTCAATTATACCTTTAGTACCAACAAGTAAGTATTAGTTAAAATATTTTCTTAAGTGTTTTAAATCTTTCAGAACAAATAAGAAAGACTTGAAATCATAGAAATCAACTATATATTGTTGTAATATTGTTATAAAATCATTTTTTGATCCATTAAATCCACAGATTCCATGTCAAATCTCTCTACTATTATCTTCTAAAAAGGTTCATTGGATTGATAGTGAGTGATTTATCTTAATTCTTAAGGTATTTCACTAGTTATAGTTTTATTCAAGAGTTATCTTTATAGTTATCTTTCTTGTAGACAATTACTGCTTACTGTTATAATCACTAGTAGTGTATAACACGTAAAAGAAATAATCTTTGAATTATTTAATTGTGGTTATAATAATTTTTTTTATTATATTTCATAAGAACAGTCATAATGCTGTTGATTAATAATAATATTATCAACAGTTTCATAGACACATCTTACAAAAAGGTTTAAGAAAGAAACACCCAAAAATAATATAAAGATAAATGTTTTTATTGAAATTAAATCAATTTTAATGAAATTTAATAAAGTTTTATTTTCATTTTATTTTAGTTATTTCAAAAAAAACCCTTTAAATCCCCATTAAGAATAACTAAATAAACTTTGTTCCATTTCATTATTAATCAATAAATGATAAAATTGAAAACTAAGAATTAGAGAAAAATAAAACTCAAAAAATAATATATATTATAGAGAATATATAAGAAAAAAATATATTAAAGATTGATTAATTAAAACTAATTCTATAAATCACTACGAAAGAAAGAAATAAAGGGCTCTTTAAATAAACTGCTTGACCTATAAACAAAAAGAATTACAAGTAATTTTGATGAGAAATATCACATACCTTCATGTCTTTAATGGGTGTACAAGTCTAAATAAATCTTAGGAGGACTATATGAGATAATTTATTATTTATTTAAGGATATTAGTGTGAGAAAAAGAGCCAATATGATATGAAAAACAGAATCTATAAATGATAATTAGTGATGGTGACTTCTGTTTCAAGGCCAGGGTGCAATATTTATACCTTGATTAATTATAATAAATACTAAAATGATCAAGATCATAGTTATAAACATGTCTCTTCAAAGGATATCACCTCTAAAGAAATATATGCTACATAAGAAAAGGATTATCAAGGCATGGGGTACCGTTTTGGAAAGTAAAAAGCTCCTTCTATCCATTCTAGGGAATATAGGAGCTCCTCTGTGCTCCTAAACTGTACAGTAGTAGAAATAATCACTCAAAGATTACTAATTATTTTCCTTAAGCCTAATTAACAGCTTTTTCTGAAAATTTTTGTGGTTCTGAAACCAGAAACGCACCATTTGTAGCCAATAAAGAGTGAAGAAATATCTCAAAGGCCATTTTAGCAGCTTTGGAAAGGGTCTGACATTTCAGAATCAATACAGAATATTCATTCAAGCTCATTATCAATAATTTTAAATGTTTATTAGTCCATATGGACCTTTAATTGAGTCATAAGGGGTGTATAACCTGGTACAGATTCTGTACATCCAATTGTGGATTAGAAATATTCCAGTCCAGATATTTCAGCCAATGTTTGGCATGCAGAAAAATAAAGTATAAATAATTAAAGGCATTTATGAGATATTAAATTTTCTATACTTAATTTCTTTCATTATATTCTTATCAAGAGGTTATTGAGTCTGGAAGTTCTTATTATTTCAAGTAAATTGGTATTAGAGGTGAAAAAACTTCCAGAATACATATCTTTGCTATTTTTAAAGATATGAAAAATTAAATGAGACAGAATCTCAGTTCTTGAAAAGGAATTAAATTCAATACTAACAAATGTATTCTCTGTATCAAATATGGCAAATTTACAGGGGCTTGTAGCTTGGTTGAGCCTGTATTTCAAGGCTCAAAACCTTCAGCCAAGATATATCAGTAAGCTCTTGAGAGACAAGGCAGATAAGTGACCAGAACTGGAGGTATACTCAATATTTTAAAAGTTGATTTACTTTAAGTGGTATCTGTAAAGACCCTCAGGATTGAGAACTTATATGATTATTTCAAGATTGGGACAATAACTAACTATATTCAAAATCTGTGTACATCTTTAATTACTTTCACAAAAATATTTTGACACTTTTTATCCACTTGGGATCTAAATAACAAGACATTATTGTATTATTTAATACCTGCTAATATTAATTTCCTCCACAAAATCTTGTATTGAATTATTCAATCTATTTCAACTTACCTTTATTGATACTTTTTATCCCCCTGAATAATAATGAAACCACAATTTACATAATCTGATGCATTTAGAGCTTTTTCAATAATTTCATGCATGAATTCTGGCTGTATATGTCCCAAATAAAAACCCCAAATAATGTCAAAAATGTTAATAAATTATATTAAAAGATATTTATGAGAATAAATAAAGCTCAATGGGGTTTTCAAGTTCTCTTAATTAATGTGTAAAATTCTATTATTACCTCCAAGAATAATCTCATTTCCTGGGGTTGGTGATTGTAGATTTTAAGTTCAAAGTTTAACTTACATCTAATATTATTATTAAGCTTTATCTCTCTGTAATGTCTCCTTAGAGTTTTTCTACTTTTATTTATAGTAACCTTCTTAATAATATCAGAATTTTGAAGGTACCCCCCTATTTCAGAAGATCTTGTTAGAGCTTTAAGAAGGTCTCCGGAAATTATTCTTGACCCTTTAAGGGTGTCCAAGCTCAATTTTGTATATTGAAAGCTTAGGACCTCTTGGAATTCCTGAAAGTTTTTTTTTGATAAAATTCCAAGATCAATCTGGCTGAAAATTTCCTCTTTTTGGAAAGGTAAATACCCATGGATATAAGACTTATCATTCTTATTAAAAAGAGGTATGGGTAAAAAAAGTATTTCTAACCGATACAAAATTAACAATGGTGCACTCACATATTTTGGGTCATAGACCCAATTCCACTGAGGATGAATTTATTAACTTCCAATCAAGCCCTTTGTTGAAAACAGGCTCTTAATTGTATGAGAACAGGTAATCCCCATATTAGTTGTGAATGTTTTACAGAAAGGTAGTGATGGGCTATTATGTTCTTTGAGTTGTTTAGAATTTCCTTCAACTAATTTCATGGTTTTGATTGAGATAATCCCAGAGTTGGAAAAGTATTTTTTTATGAATAGAAATAAAAGTTGAATCGAATTATAAATTGTGTTTGAGTTAAGGTCATTTTCTTACTCTTTTGTTTTGAACAGAAATAAGTAAATAAGTCATTTATATTTTACAAAAGAGAAAGGTTGATTTTGACAAAAAAATCCAGCAGGCAGCAGTCCAAAAAGTAATAATTAATTTTTGGAGTTAAAAAATTAGAGTATTTTTTTGATAACGGATTTCTCCAAAAATCCTGAATTGAATTAATGTAGAATTTGATAAGTTTGCAACACCTTAGTAATGTATTTTTATTTTTTTCATATTTTATTTTAGGAAAATTATTTATCTAATAATTATTGATCTAATAACTAATATTTATATATTAATTGAATTAAATTCAAATGTAAATTTAAAATAATAAAAATAAAAAATAAAAAATAAACTTTTAATGTTTAAGTATTCTTTTTTTTGGGGGAAAAAGTCAGATTTTGTTCAAAACTTAAAAAAAGTAAATAGTTTTTTGTACTTAAAAAAACAAAATAAGGGTTTTTATTTTGTTTTATTTTATTAATAATGTTTGCTTTCAAATCTAAATCTTCAATCATTTTTAATGTTGAATTTGATGGGTGTAACAACTCCTTAGTAGAAAAGAAATAAAACCATGAGGTAAACATTAGTTTTTTCTTTCAAAATGAAAATAATTCTTTTTGTTACAAAGTAACTCAACTTGAGAAGACGATTTGTTTATTTTTTTCCCGACATGGGTAAGGTTCATTGATATATAATGGTGTGATGGCCAATGTTAATTCGATAGTTATTTCATAAGCTGAAATTCAAGAATATAAAAAGTTGCAGGATTCAAACAAATTTTAATGAGTACATTGATGCAACACAAGAATTGATAATATTCATTTTATCTTGATTACAATTAGCACATTTAAGTTTCATGAAAGAACCAATGATAACTTTTACAAGGTCAAAAGTTTTTCTATGTCATGCCATTTTGTGTGACAAGTTTGAATTAAGATTCTTTCAGAAATTGAGTAATCGATCAATAAAGCCAAGTTTTGAATTTTTGGAGAATTTGAATTTTTGAGTAATAAAGTCTAAAGATTCAAAATGGTTAGGAGTGAGATTTATTTCAAGTCACCAAAAAGGCATGACACATTAGACCTACTTCTTTTAAATCAAGTAATTCTTCCGATGTTTTTTGATGAAGATGGTATTGAGAAAGACGGGCTTGACAAATCTTTTGAAGTAGCTTAGCCATCTTAAGCGACTGGTCTATGACAGTTTGAGAAATACCGATTAATTGAATTTTCTGTTCATGAGATTCAATTAATGAGATTTGAAAGCTCAAAAGTTGAGTCAGAGGTTCAATAGCTAAAAGGTCTTCCAAACCATCGCCAGTTTGATAAGCTACAGTGAGCCAGAGAAGTGGTGATAGCTTGGCAGCAGAGTCGATTGATAGATCTTTGATGGTATTATCTAATCGATAGACTATTTCATTATCATTTTCGAATAAGGTGGACAAATTGGAGATGAATCTTTGGAGTTTTAAAAATGAAGATTGATTGATGAGTTGATTGAGATCAAAGTAAATTTTATCATGTAAGTTAGTGTCAATGAGGAAACCGTATTCAGTTAGAAGACGAGCATTGGGGAGGTTACCATAATTATTAAAGATTGTTTTTAAGTTTTGATGGTCATCTAAATCTTGAGATGAGATTAATGGTTGAATGCATTCAAGTTCTACAGTATCATTAAGATTAAGATTTGATTTGATTGAATTGAATTGATTTTGATTTTGATCTAGATGATCATCATCATGAGAGCATTGAGTCCATGAACCACAATGACTACAAACAATATCATCTGATACCATTTGAATATCAGGTTCATCACTGTGATCGAATAAGTCAGCAAATGGGACTAGAGCTAAGTTGTGAAAGTTATCAATATAGAAAGCTCTACTTGAGACGATTTTGTAAGCGATTTTGAAAGTTTTCCAAGAATGATTGAATTTTGAATGAAATTGATGATGATAAAATTTTAATTGAGGGAGTGATAAGATTTGATGGTTCTGAATTAATCTGATTATTTCTGTACCATTTAGCCATTGATTGATTTGAGGATGATGATGAGCGATCCAATGAGCAAATTGAGGTAGATTTGAATTTTTGGTTAATAAATTTAAGTAAGGAGACCAAAAGCTTGAGGAACCTAAGTGTAATTCATGAGTTAGATGACTAGTTAAGCGTAAAATGGGATTATTTATGGTATGAATTTGATGAATCTGTAAATATTTGTTCCAAGAAGAAGATTGATGTGAGAAGCAAATTGATTTTGGGATTGCAGCCACTAAAGATCAGATTGAATGAATTTTGGATTAGATTAAATGAAAAATCTGATTAGAAATGAAATCAAGGCTAACCAAGCTGACTGACCGATGGATTTAGTTGAGATGAAATGATTAGAATGATCACGTTTTATGGTTAAATTATACTTTGATGGATTATTTTTAAAATTCTTCAACTAGGGAAAGTTCGACATTTGATTATTTTATTGATCTTTGGCTGAAATTTTAATCTTTGAGCTTACCGAGAAAGATGAGTTGGATTTACATTTGTAAATCAAAAATGACGAATCGAATGAGATTTTATTAGTTTGACACCAATTTAAGAATTCTTTAATTAATTCATCCTTTAAATCTTCTTTTGCATCATCGCCATCGTCATCGCCATCGTCATCGCCATCGCCATCGTCATCGCCATCGCCATCGTCATCGTCATCGCCATCGTCAGAATAATCGTCATTTTTGTCATCTTTTAAATCATCTTCTTTGTCTTGATCTTGATTTTGATTTTGATTTTGATTTTCTTTTTCGAATTTCATTTTGATTTTTGATTTTTGATGGTCAACGGGAAATTGGGATTACAATGTGACAGTGTGACAGTGAGTGTGACAGTGAGTGTGACAGTGAGTGTGACAGTGAGTGTGACAGTGTGACAGTTATTGAATATTGAATATTGAATATTGAATATTCATTATGATTTTCATTACAGTATTTATTTTTCAAATCGCCAGACTCAAAAATTCAAAATTTCCCAAAATATTCAAAAAATTTGATCGACATGAAAAATAAAAATAAAACTTCTCCTTCTCGTCTTGATTCTTGTCTGGATTCTTCTGCTACTTCATCCAAAAACAAATCCGATTCAAAAAAATCTGTAAATAAAAAATCATCAAAATCTAGCTTGATTCATTCAAATCTCAACAGTCCTGCAGAAAATTTAAACAATTCGAATCAGAAAATCATCTCGAAATCTAATATCGATTCAAAACTCAAAGAAAAAACCGATGCTCATGATTCTGATCCCAAAAATCAAATCTTATCACAAAAAATTCCAATGATCAAACCTGATCAAATCGATAAAGCTCTAAAAACTTTAATCAATCATTCAAATCAATCCATTCAAGAAAAAATTCATCAAGGCCAATTATTTGCTGATGATATTGCTTCAAACGATACTCTTATCAACTTAATCATTAGCTTGAAACGTATCATCAATAGACCAAAACATAAACCCATCAAATTGTAAGAATTCATCCATTCATTCTTAATTCATTTATATCATCTAACTCAACTCTTTTAAATCTTCATAGAAATCTATCACATTCACTCTTAGACCCAAAAATTAGTCCAGTTTGCTTGATTGTCAAAGATCCTCAAAGAGATTTTAAAGATTTACTAGATCAACAAAATATTAAATTTATATCCAAAGTCGTGTATGTATTCATTCTCCCTGCCTTCAAAATTTTCTCCTTAATCTAAAAATATTTTTTCAATCTTTCTAATCAAAAATCTTATGCTCTCAGTGGAATCTCCAAACTTAAAGGAAAACATTCTTCTTTTGAGGCTAGAAGACTCCTATTAAATAGTCATTCATTGTTTTTAGCCGATGAAAGAGTCTTACCAATCTTACCCGGCATCTTAGGCAACAAGTTCTTTCAATCCAAAAAACTCCCTATACCCGTCAACATTCAAGACCCTCAAAAATTGAAAGCTGAACTTGAAAAAGCAATCTCAAGCACATATCTAAGAATCGGTACAGGGAGTTGTCTCAACATCAAGATTGCTGATTTGTCTCGGCATAATGATCAAGAAATTAAAGAAAATTTGGTCAAGGTACTCGAACAACTCGGTAAAAAAATTCCAATGGGCGGTTGGGGCAATATTCAATCCGTTCATATCAAAACTGGAACAAGCATTAGTTTACCAATCTGGTTGAGTGAGCTAAATGATAAAGAATTCGGAAGGTTCAATCTAACACCCACTCCAGATGAACACAAACTTATCGAAGCTGCCAAAAAAAAGAAAGAACTCTTATTAAAAGCTAAAACTTATTCCAAAAAGACTAAAAAGAGGCCCTTGCCAGAGTCTAATGTTCAATCTGACAATATCGAAAAAGATCAATCATCAAAGAGACAAACAAAGGTTCAGAAATTAGAAAACTCTAATTAGATAACAAATCCGGATCAATAACTCACAGGCTTTGTTACTTCAAAATAGCTTTTAGGCTGAATAAATACTGGTTTTGTTTCTCAATACCAAAGTCTTACTTTCAGGCTAACCAAAATCATTCAAGGAAAGTGTGTACCAGTGATTATCTATCTAGTCTTTTTAATTGCATCAATCCGGGAAAAGCCTTCTTCTTTTGATCCATGTTTTCAGCGATCATTTCCCTTGCGTTTTGATTAGTCAATCAAAGTCTTGGTAGCCCATACATTTAATTTTATTAATGAGTTGAGTAACGATCATTATTGCTAATAATAGTTTGAGAAACACGAAACTATATATTTTCATGTTGACCAATAATAGAAGCGTTTGTCAATGCAAGCGAGATACACAAAATAATATTATGGATCTAATTGTCAATCAACTTAGCTTATATGGCCTATTTGACTTGAAAAGGAAAGAAAATGTTTGAGGGTTTTGAGTTTGAAGGTTGGGGCATGAAATTAAAATGAGGTAATTTAATTATTAAAGTAATCAATGAAGGTCTTTCTTTTCATCTCAATAAGTAAAACTAAAGATGAAAGTACCTGTCTATCAGGTTTGTTTGGGCAACTTCTCAAACAAACCTGAAATTCATAAAACCTGCTTGGCTGCTTACTAAGCAGGACTGGATGCTCTTCAAAATTAGTTTTTCCTGTTCTCAAGAAACAGGGGTCAACTGTCAAGTTTGGCTTGACTGGTTTCCAAAAACCAACCCATGCATTATTTATGAACCTGTAAGGCTCAAATTTGATAAAAAAATGTTTATTATAAACTAAACTCTATAGATTAATTTTTAATCAATGCAAAGGCTGGTAGAATAGAAATATGTCTAAATTATTTATTATGATACAATTTTAATTGTATGATATTATTTTTTTTGGAATGAAAATCTTCTAAGAATCACTATTATTGTCACAGGGGCTCTTCTAAGTGAAGAGGGCCTGGCACTCAGTAAACTGGAACTCACTTATGGAGGGCTCAGATGGAATAAGAATGATATTGCTAATGAAAGGAAATATAAAAAAGAAGCAAAAAAGAAGAATAAGAGTAAATAATAAAAGAGCCAACCACAAAAAAGCTCAAGTCCACTGTTTCAACCTGTCAGAAAGAAAGAGAAGGGTTAATAAGGATATGGCCACCACAACTCCACTGAAAAGGTGAGGAAATGCAAAGACCAACTTAATACCAATAAATATATATTCAAAAAATAATAATAAGAATATTCATTATTTAATAAATCAAATATATTAATTAACTGGGGAAAAGTCCCCAGGGGGAGAAAGAGGGGCTGGTATATGTGGGAATCCACCAGCCCTTATGCAAAGAGGGAATTTTCATGAGAGGGATGTTGATTTGGATAATACAGCCCTTGTATGGGTGTACAGGGTCTGTACAAGAGGTGTGGTGGAGTTGAGTGATCATACAGTTTCAGACTTGTGAATCCAGCCTGTATGCATGTTTCAGAAAGAAGATTTTCTGAAACTGATTACACACAATGGATTGCTGTTTTTCAGAGTTTGAGTACAATTAAGACTGAATACCCTTACGCCTGGGTAGTGGCCATGACAATGTCCCCGTCTTGAAACTGGTGGGCTCCTGAACACCATAGTACCCTGCCACTGTTGAGTGTCATCCCCATATCCCTACATTTTGTTCAAAATTCTTTAATTTCAAATTTGCTTTCCTCTTTATCATTATCCTTAAAATCCTTTGCTTCATCTTCTTTGTCTTTTTTTCATTAATCACTTTCACCCTTTGTGAGCCTTAGAGGTATTTTCATATACCCAAAAGACCACAAATGATAAATTAAGATACAAATATAAATAAAATAAATTTATTTGTATTATAAAAATAAAAATTGGAATATAAATACAAATTTATATTTAAAAATCAAAATTAAATTCTAATTTAAAAATGAAATTACAATAAAATTTAAAATTATGAAATTACATTTTTACTTGTAAAAATTAAGTAAAAATGAATTTTTAATAAAAATTGTGAAATTAAAATATTTTTGGTAAAAATTTATATAAAATATATTATGACTTTTTATCCAATAAATAAACATAAAGAAATTATCACACCATTGGATTCCTCATAAAAAATAAAGTGGCATCACCTCTAGATGAAATTTCTGTAACTCAACTCTAAATAAGCTTAAATTAAGTTTTTAGTATTTTTGTTTAAAAGTATGAAAATCCTCAAAAACCTAATTTAATTTGCACCACATGTGGTGTTAACCATCAATCTTTGTGTTGTGTTTAGCTTAGAAGTTATGAGGAATTGAAGTATTTTTGATTGAATTCAATTGAAATGTCAAAATGTGTGTGTGTATTACATAAGTGAGCTTTAATTTACATATGAGATATCAATTATTACAGATGTGTAATTAAAAACTCAATTGAATTACATGTGTAAATTATAATTGTATTACATGATGAGGAATTAAAGAAAAAATAAATTGGAAAGATTAATTCTGGGGGGGAAAAGACACTCTAGCTCTAAGGGGGAGCTAGACCCCCAAAATCCTTTCTGACTGGCGTGAGGTTTCAAAATCCACACAAAGGTTCATTACTTTTGGCCTGGAATTGAGTCACAGGGTCTGTGACTCAATTGATGATGAGGTTTTGATACCAACCAGGGTAGTTTTAACTGCTGCCAAGAGGCTAAAACTACCCTTAAGCTAAAAAAATGTTAGTAAAACAGTTTTTAACTGGTTTCTATGCCTCTTACACACATCCTGACATGCTTTGAAGGCTCTAGACCAGGTATTGCTATAGTAATGGCTGATTTAAGGGTCTAAAATGGCTTAAACCAGCCCCCTTTTGGTCCAAACCAGGGTTCAATAATGCCATAATTGGCTTTTCTGTTGTCATACTGTTTTTCATGATTGACAAGAGTAAATTTTACTTTTGGAGTAAGAAAATTGATGGCTATAAAAGAATGTCTTCTTTGCCCCACTTTTCTCTTCATGTTAGAATCTTTTCCTTTTATAATTAGTTTGAACACTGTTAAACCAATCAACAAAAGATTCCAACCACCATTTTTAAATCATTTTAAACCTTTTTAACCACGTGAAAAAATCATTATAATCATTGTTTGTAACTCTTATGATCATTTTTACCCCTTAAACCACCCCAAAAGTGAATTAAAGCATCTTTCATCACTGTAAACTTTGACACTTTGTTTCCAAATTCACTCTGGTCACTTTTGGGTGTGTTTTCTCTTTAATTATCTTTTTAAAAAATCTGTTCTTTAATTAATTGCTTGCAGTCCTTTGCTTAATTAATTCCAATTGAAATTGCTCCTGAAGAAATTTCTTTTGTAGCCTTAAATATCTCTTGTAGAGTATTTTTGGATGAATCTTTATTGTTGGTAAAACAATAAATTTCTATTATATTATTTTTTTAAACTTATAAATTAAAAAAAAATTGGCATGTTTTCTCTTTAAAAATACTATTTCTTACTATTTTTAAATAATTCTACCTTATACAAATTTTGAAGACAGGAAAAGTACTTGATATTTTATCAAAGTTTCATATCCACACCTTACATTTGGGGGCCCAGCTGTGATATTACACCTGTGAAATATTTTTTAATCTTTTTTTGAATCCTTTTTCTTACATTGCAAAATCTAAAAAGCATATAAAAATACTTATAATTCAAAAAAATCCATAAAAAATGACTTTTTTCATGTTATAAGTGAGGCTTATATCTTATTTCTTTTTTTGAAATACCCCCCTTTTTTTTACTTAATTAATTGGCTTTTTCATTAATTTTAGTGTCTGACAACATTGTAAGACAAGAAAACATTGAAACAGCCTCCAAAGTCACTATCATTATTCCTGCAAGCACTGTGATTTCTGATCATAATAGAACTGTTATTATAACTCAGAATAACCAACAAGAGCCAATTTATTCTCAATTGATCAACTTGGACATCAGTAATACCCTTCAGAAGGCTAAAAATTTGGTAAATAGTAAGTTTTTGACGTAAAATTACTATTTTTAACCTTTTTAATCATAAAATATGCCTTCAACCAGATCAGGAGCAAGCTATAAACACTAAAGCAGTTCCCAAAAAAGGTAATAGACGTGATTATGGCAGAAGCCAATCAGATACAGAAGGACAAGGGTCAGTAAAAGACTTCCACAACAATAAATTGTCCAATTCTGAAGCTGATGACAGTATTTTACCTTCAAAAAGTGCTGACACCACCACAAGAAGCCTCAGTGGACATCTACAAATCCAGCCAGAAGGCCTACAACAATGCACTGCAGCACAAAGAGTACCAGATCCTTGCATATCTGTGGAAAAACTGCATGAACTCATACCTGACTGTAAGAAAATTCCTGGGTCATCCCAACACTTGCAAGTTACTCAATAGATGGCATCCATTGATGGAAAAGAGGAATATGATGCTTTTAACAGCAGAGTGGAGGAAAAACAACCCTCCACCACCAAAGCAAGTGCCAAAAACAGCCCCAGTGGCCAGCAGCAGCAGTTCCAACGTGAAAGAGCAGCCACAAGCTCAAAACAAGGGCAAAGGGAAGGCACCAGCCCCAAAGACTTACATCCAGGGCTACAGGATTCCAAATATTCAGCAGGATGCCATGGAAAATTTGTTTCAGATGGCCAGAAACATGATGGAATTACAGAAGAAGGAGGAAGCCAGATTAAGATTCCAGAAATGATTTCTGATATATTTGATTCCATCCCAGAGTTGTATGAAGCTGTAAATGACATGAAAAAAACATCTTTCTGATAAAAATGAAACCATTTGTAACAACATTAAAACAAACAACTTGAGTCTGTACCAAATTGATGAAACACTTATGTGTTTTGAAAAAGTTTTAAGAACAATTAAAACTTCCAATAATGATAATTCTTTTGGAAATAAAATAAATGAACAATCTGCCATTATCAAAGAGTTAACAGACAAATATTCTAAATTCAATATTGATGACATAATTGAAACAAGAATTAAACAAGCCATAAATATGATCAATACAGATCACAAGGAAGTCCTTGATGACATTTGAAATTCATTTACTGAAGTAAAGACATATACCATTGCCTTGAAAAAGTGTTTTGATGCTTCACAAGAAGAAGTATCAAAATTATCAATGAAATTGAATCAATTCACTTCTGATAATACAAGAAAGACAGAGTTGTGGAAAGAACTGACACATAAAGAAGACATGTATAAAATTGAAGTAATAAATTGAATAAAAGCCTTCCAACATGAATAAAGGAATTCTCAAAGGTGCAGCAACAGTAAAATGAATGATATTGAACAAATACTGAACACCTTACCAAGAATGTCTACACCTCTGAATCAAAATGAGGGAACAAGTATTCCAAATCCACAAGTATTGGACTCTGATAATTCACAGTTAAAAAATGAATTATCCACTTCTTTTCATAACTTGGAACCATCAATGGGCCAAGCACTTTTGAAAGAAGTACCAAAACTTAAAGAATGGCCTCACTTGGGTGGTGAAGGAGAATATGACCATATGGAATTCATCAGAGGAATTGACATGATTGAAGAAGATTTTGAATTACCAGAAAGATTGGTAACAGAAAGATTTAACACCTTGTTTACCAGATCAGCTCACAGATGGTACATCAAATTAAGACAAGCACATGGACACCAAAGTTGGACTTGGTGGAAAACCCAAATTATCAACAAATGGGCCAATGATGATTGGAGATCTAAAGTGGAAGCAGCCTTTGAATCTGCCAAATTTAATGCTGATAAACACAAAGGTTTACCATGGTTTTGCCAACAAAAAGACAGACTAACAGCATTATACCCTGACATGTCAGAATTAATTATCCACAGAAAGATTCTGAGACAATGTGGAGGTGACTTAGAGAATGCTGTCAAAATCAGGACTACTGAAAAATCTTCAGCAGAGGATATTATCAATATATTAGAAGAAGTAACCACCAGAACCAGAATTGGTTCTAGTAGGGTGAATCTCAAAACAAGGTTTAATACACCTGGGGAAGATTCTGTGGACAAAACCCCAAAGAAAATTATAATAAGAAGTATAAATCTGTAGATACAGTCAGAAAGTGCCATATCTGCCAAAGTACCACCCATTTAGCCAATACATGTCCAAAAAGGGAGAAAATCAATGAAATTGATATTGAAAAGGAACCTTATGTTGAGAAAGATGACATAATTGAAGACAATTAAGATGATAAGTCATCAATATTTTCTGAATATTTGAAAGATATAGAAAATATTAATGCCACTTTTAACATCATGGAATCTTATTCCCACTTACCATAATTGAGCAATGGTCAACTTGATTTATCAAAAGTTCAAGATGCGCAACTTATGAAAACAAAACCAAACAGGGGGAAAGGTTATGAAGCTGGTAGCTCCTGTATATCAGAAGTGGTGATTGACAAAAAGCCCACCAAACTTTTTCTTGACCCAGGAGCCTTCTGCTCTTGTGTTGGCAAATCTTTTCTTAAAACTTGTGTACCAAATTTTGAAGACCAACTGTTACCAATTGATGGTATAGAATTTAATAGTGCAAGTAATCAAATGGAAGAATTGGGAATTTTTGAGACCAATGTCATATTCCCACACATTAATGGGAATTTAAGAATCACAGTTGAATTTGTTGTTATGGAAAATTGCTCTAGTAACCATTTTATATTGGGAAATGACTATTTAATCATGTATGGGATAGATTTGCATAACAACAAAGACAGATACTTTACTATTGGAGACAATAAGCATCAGAAATTTTTGTTTTTACCATTTAAAAGACAAATTACAGTAAGTAAAGTAGCAGCAGTCAACTTAGAGCTAGAAAGATTCAAATCTGAACAGTTAAATGAAGCTTAAATAAGCCATCATCTGACTGATAATCAGCAAAATGAGCTTTCTGCCCTTTTATATGACCACAGAGGAGAATTTTAATCAGACAAAGAACCTTTGGGAGAAATTATTGGTCATGAAGTTGACATCATTCTTGATATTGAGAGACCTTATCCACCACTCTTAAGGAGAAATGCATACCCAGAAAGTCCCAACTCAAGAGAAGCTTTGGAAACTCATATCAAAGAACTTCTAGACCTTGGTGTAATAAGAAAAGTTGGACACAATGAAAAGGTAGAAATAACTACACCGGTCATAGTGGCATGGCATGATGTAAAATCCAGAATGGTTGGAGACTTTAGAGCTCTGAACACTTACACTGTTCCTGATAGGTACCCAATCCCAAAAATCCAAATTGCCCTTACTCAAATATCTCAAGAAGTGTATATAACCACTATGGATGCCTTTAAAGGATTCCATCAAGATGTGGTGAAACCAAGAGCAAGAAAATATTTGAGAATTATTGCTCATTGTGGAGTGTATGAATATTTAAGAATTCCCTTTGGTATCAAAAATGAACCTTCACACTTCCAAGGAATGATGAATGAAATCTTCCCTGAAGAACTTTCAGAGGAATGGTGAATCATTTACATTAATGACATTATTGTCTGTTCCAGGGCTTGGGAAGAGCACATGTACAGATTGTCCAGTGCTTTGGCAAAAATTCATTTGGTGAACATGAAAATCTCTTTGAAAAAATGTCATTTTGGATTTAAAGAACTTAAAGCACTAGGACATGTTGTATCTGGTTTGTCCCTTGGAATTGAAAAAAATAAAGTTTCAGCAGTATTGCTAAAACCTATGACTCAGAAAAAAAAGGAAATTCAGTCTTTTATGCGTTTTGCAGGATATTACAGGCAACACATTAAAGATTTTGCTTCCATAGAAAGACCACTTTATAAATTGTGTGACAAAGACACAGTATTTAAAATGACTGTTGACAGAGTCAAAGATTTTGAGTCTCCAAGAGAAGCCTTGACCACTGCTGCACTCTTACTGATGCCAGACTTTAAGTTGACTTTTAAATTGTATATTGATGCATCAGGGGATAGGCTGGGTGCTGCACTTCACCAAGTTCAGATCATAAATGATAAACCTGTGGAAGGACCCATATGTTTCATATACAGGCAAATCAAACCAACTGAAGCCAGATATGGAGCAAGTCAAATGGAATGTCTATTCCTTGTCTGGGCCTTAGAAAAATTGAACTACGTCTTAGAGGGATGTGTTTTTAAAGTGATAACAGATTGTACAGCTGTCAAATCACTTTTCAACATGAAAACACCTAACAGACATATGCTCAGATGTCAAATAGCCATACAAGAATACAGGGGCAATATGACTATTGTTCATAAAGATGGGAATTTTCATAAAAATGAAGACGGACTAAGCATATTTCCGTTACCAAATGATATTATTAATCCTGCTTATGTGCCAGAAGAAGCTTCACCACAGATCCCAATAGAAAGAATAAGTGTTACAGACTTGAACAACACCTTCTTTCAAGAAGTAAGAAACAGTTACACTCAAGATAAGAATTGTAGCATCTTATAACAATTCTTCAACAAAGACTGCAAAGACAGCTCTCTAATACATTCCTTGGATGAATTATGGAAGAAATCCTATGATGAAGGAAGATTTCACCTACTGGATGGTATAATTTACCACAGAACCAAGCACACATGTGTCATGACAGTTGTAGACAGGTCATTAATCAATCTTGTACCAAAAGAATGCCATGACAGCCCTTTTTTCAGGACATCTGTCTGAAGAAAAAACAAGAGAAAAAGTAAAGACCTGCATATGGTGGCCAATGTGGCAGAAAGATGTTTCAGAGTATTGCAAAACCTGTGACAGATGCCAAAAGGCAAATAAATCCACTGGCAAGAGACTTGGAAGTATCATGAAAATCCAATAAACCAGCAGACCTTGGGAAATTGTCCATATGGATTGGGTAACTGGTCTACCACCAGGAGGTGACAGAAGCTATAATGCTTGCCTAGTGATTGTAGACAGATTCAGTAAAAATCCAATCTTTTTACCATGTCCCAATGATGATACAGCCATGGATACAGCCCTTCTGGTATGGAATAGAGTAGTGTCATGGACTGGCATATTTACAAATATCATTAGTGACAGGAATCCCAAGTTAACTTCAGCACTGTGGAAAAATATTCACCAATTATTTGGCACTAAGCTGTCTTTTTCTACAGCCTACCACCCAAACACTGATGGTCTGGCTGAAAGGATGATTCAGATCTTAGAAGACATGGTGAGAAGATTTTGTGCATATGGCCTAGAATTCACACATTGTGATGGATTTACCCATGATTGGTGTACTCTGTTACCAGCACTGGAATTAGCATATAAAACATCAATCCATGCCAGTACCAATCAAGCTCCTGCTATCTTAGAAAAGGGATGGAACCCCAAATTACCCCAAGATTCCTTGAGGAAAGATTTGATTGTAATACATTGCACAGCTGCTAGCTTCAAGGGAATGCTAGAGAAAGCTAGAAAACATGTAGTAAGGTGCATGGAAGACTCTTTTGCATATGCTAAGGACAAATGGGATAAATCACATGCAACTCCAGATTTCAAAGTGGAAATTTAGTTCTTGTATCCACCACTAACTCCAATAAAGTCAAAGGATGTAAAAATCAGAAAGACGCCTTTGCAGGACCTTTTGTTATTAAGACCCTCCATGTGGAAAATGCAGTTGAAGTAGATTTATCTGAAGAACTTAGCAATAAGCATTCTACATTTCCAGTGAGTTTGATAAAGCCATACAAATATAGTGATGCTGAAACATTTTCCTTGAGGAATAAATTTCCCCAAGTTATACCTCCTATTGAGTCATCTGATAGTAAGAAAATTACCAAAGTCCTGAAAAAAGAAAGTTGAGAACCAACAAAGTAAGGGAATACCTTGTTAAGTACAGTGACCCAACTTGTGAAGATGAATGGTTTCCAGAAAAAGACATACCTGAAGCTACTAAACTTTTCAGAAGGTTCAGGCACACTAGAAATAAAAATCTTACAAAGTAATATTTTTTTTAGGGGGAGGGAATGTGAGCCTTAGGGGTATTTTCATATACCCAAAAGACCACAAATGATAAATTAAGATAAAAATATAAATAGAATGAACTTATTTATATTATAAAAAAAAGTGAAATATAAATACAAATTTATATCCAAAATCAAAATTTAATTCTAATTTAAAAATAAAATTACAATAACATTTAAAATGATAAAATTACATTTTTACTTGTAAAAATTAAGTAAAAATGAATTTTTAATAAAAATTGTGAAATTAAAATATTTTTGGTAAGAAGTTATATAAAATATATTATAGCTTTTTATCCAATAAATAAACATAAAGAAATTATCACACCTTTGGATTCCTCTTAAAAAGTAAAGTGGGGTCACCTCTAGATGAAATTTCTGTAACTCAACTCTAAATAAGCTTAAATTAAGTTTTTAGTATTTTTGTACAAAAGTATGAAAATACTCAAAAACTTAATTTGATTCACACCACATGTGGTATTAACCATCAATTTTTGTGTTAAAATTGAGGTGTTGTGTTTAGTTTAGAAGTTATCAGGAATTGAAGTATTCTCAATTGAATTCAATTGAAATGTCAAAATGTGCGCATGTATTACATAAGTGAACTTTAATTTACATATGAGGTATCAATTATTACAGATGTATAATTAAGAGCTCAATTGAATTACATGTGTAAACTATAATTGTATTACATGATGAGGAATTAAAGAAAAAATAAATTGGAAAGATTAATTCTGGGGGGGGAAAAGACACTCTAGCTCTAAGGGGGAGCTAGACCCCCAAAATCCTTTCTGACTGGCATGAGATGTCAAAATTCACACAAAGGTTCTTTACTTTTGGCCTGGAATTGAGTCACAGGGTCTGTGACTCAATTGATGATGAGGTTTTGATACCAACCAGGGTAGTTTTAACTGCTTCCAGGAGGGTAAAACTACCCTTAAGTTAAAACCATGTTAGTAAAACAGTCTTAACTGGTTTCTACACCTCTTACACACATTCCGACGTGTTTTGAAGGCTCTAGACCAGGTATTGCTATAGTAATGGCTGATTTAAGGGTCTAAAATGGCTTAAACCAGCCTTTTTTGGTCCAAACCAGGGTTCAATGATGCCATAATTGGCTTTTCTGTTGTCAGACTGTTTTTCACGACTGACAAGAGTAAATTTTACTTTTGGAGTAAGAAAATTGATGGCTATAAAAGAATGTCTTCTTTGCCCCACTTTTCTCTTCATGTTAGAATCTTTTCCTTTTATAATTAGTTTAAAAGCTGTTAAACCAATCAATAAAAGATTCAAACCACCATTTTTAAATCATTTTGAACCTTTTTAGCCA
This sequence comes from Austropuccinia psidii, assembly GCA_023105745.1. Classification (NCBI taxonomy): domain Eukaryota; kingdom Fungi; phylum Basidiomycota; class Pucciniomycetes; order Pucciniales; family Sphaerophragmiaceae; genus Austropuccinia; species Austropuccinia psidii. The sequence continues at coordinate 43,030,619 of JALGQZ010000002.1, forward strand.
TGTGAAAAAATCATTATAATAGTTTTTACCCCCTGAACCTCCCCAAAAGTGAATTAAAGCATCTTTCATCACTGTAAGCTTTGTAACTTTGTTTCAAAATTCACCCTGGTGACTTTTGGGCGTGTTTTCTCTTTAATTATCCTTTTAAAGACTCTGTTATTTATTTAATTTCTTGCAGTCCTTTGCTCAATTAATTCCAATTGAAATTGCTCTTGAAGCAATTTCTTTTGTAGCCTTAAATATCTCTTGTAGAGTATTTTTGGATGAATCTTTATTGTTGGTAAAAACAATAAATTTTATTTTATTATTGTTTTATACTTATAAAGTTAAAAACAAATAAAATTAGTGTGTTTTCTCTTTAAAAATACTATTTATTACTATTTTTAAATAATTCTACCTTATACAAATTTTGAGGACAGGAAAAGTACTTAATATTTTATAAAAGTTTCATATCCACACCTTGCACTCTTCCTTAAGTAAATAAATTTTCAGTTTCTTTGAGTTATCCATGTCTTGAATCCTTTCTGTCCAATTCTTTCTACCCTCATTGGTCTTGGGTTTGATCCCAAAATGAAGTTTGCCAACTTCTTCAGCTTGAAATTTGGTTCATAATGGCTATATGGTTGTATGACCTTGAAAGAATTGGCCAAAATAGTTCTCCAGGGCCTTTCCTTGCAGCCAGTCTTGATTATGCACATCTTGATTTTTGATATAAGGGGTCTTGTCCCCATGGTCCTTGAAGAAATTTTCCCAAAATGACTTTTGGGGTCATTTTGGGTCCCTGCTACTTTTATGGCAAATCTGGCCATTTTGGGGTTCCTAAAGTCCATGGTCTGTCATATTCTGTGGGATAAAATAAGGCAGTACCTTGACAGGAAAATTATTGGTAATTATGTTTTGAATTTAAGAATTTTTCAATAACCATGAGTGCTAAGGTGAATTAGCTTCCCTTTGAAATAATACTGAATAGTCAGCCCAAAGAGAGTAACAGAAAAGTGAGCCTGTGAGGTATATATGACATACCCATAGGGCCACAAATAACTTTATATACAGCTGATTTAGTCTTTAACAGACCTTTTGGTTGAAATTGAAATAAAAAATAATATAACTTTTGTTTGGCTAAACAAAGCTATGATTATTATGTCATTTTTGGATTCTACACCAAAAATAACCTAGGGTACACCCATAGGGTGTTATACCCAAAAATGCTTATTTCTTAAGTTATTGAAAGATTTAAGTATCTCACATTACTAGTGTAACTTTTTCACATTTTTTTGAAATTGTTAAATTTAAGCCTAAATAAGCTTAAATTCAAAGTTGCATAAGGTTCATGCAAGCTTAACAAAATTTTAGATAAAATTGAGGTTTTGTGTATATTTACTGAATTGGCTAAGGATTTGCCATACAGAGGGTAAATTCTGTGTGAGCTCAATTTAAAGGTGTTTGAGGCCAAAATACTTGCAAAAAGGTGGGACAAAGCAGAAAGACCAAACAGAGCTGGGTACCCAACTTTTTGGATCTTAAAGGATTCAATTAGGGTTGTCCACCTGTATTAGAGGATTTTCAACCTTTTTAAACTTTAAGATTAGATTTTGATTCAACCTTAGGGTTTAAACTGTTTTTATCGCAAGTTGGACAGGAATTTCAATCTGCCAAAGGGTAAATCCCAATATGCAAGCTTGAAATTAAAGTTTTAAGAGCTGTCAAAGCTTAATCAAGCTTAAAAATCTTAAATAAGCTTGAAAATTTAAATTTACAAGTATCAAGACCTTATCAAAAGTTAAGGTTTAGTGTGTATTGATATTTTACATGAAAAAATAGCAATAACTTCAAAAATTCATTAGAAATCCAAATCTTAATAGATCTGCTTGAAAATTTCACACAGCTTACAATTCAATGTCATCTGTGTATAAATCAAATTTTAAGTATCTTTTACAAACAGGTTTCATTGGTAATTAGCCTGGAAAATTACTCTTTTGATTATATTCAAAAAAAAAAAATTAAGATTTCTTTAAAAATTAATTAAAAATTGAGTTCAAGGGATTTTTACTTGAAACTTTATTTTTAAGTTTTTGATGTGATGAAATTTAATATAAGAAACTTATTCCATATTAAAACTTAAAATAATCAACTTGAATGAGGATTAAAGTTACTTGGAGTTAAGAATAACACCAGTAGCTTCAAATTGGAATTAAAAATAAGCTACCTTCAGTTAAGAGCTTTATTGTTAAGCATGGATTTTCAGTTTTGAACTGAGAACGCCCTCTATATCAATCATGAATCATGAGGGATGCTCTGAAGACATAAAAAGAGTCTATTCATCACTGTTTTTGTCCATCAATTCAAGCCAATCCAATTATATTAGACATTTCAACAGGTAAAGTTTTGTTACATATAAAATCTTATTATTAAAGTAATTATAAGTTATTTTATTCTTTATCAATTTCAAATTAAAGAATTGAAATCATAGAGTTCAGATTATTGTTGTAATCACCCATAATATATTCTATTTTATAAAATTATTGTCTCTAAAATATCTTTTAAATCCAAAAATTCCTCTTAAAAACTCTTTAATCATATTGTTTATTATAAAAAGTTATTTTATCTTTCAAAATATTAGTTTTTGGCATGTTTTTCACTTATAATAATTATCTAATATAATAACTGTTGTATTTGACTTGTTGTATTAAATATATATTATAAGTAAGTTTTTCTCTAAAATTCTACATCTTTTTTATCTATTATTAGTTTTTGTATATAGAATTTTTCTATAACAATTATATCTGCACAGTGTGTGTTATGATTCCTTTTCTATAAATAATATTGATATTATTTATAAGTGGTTAAATATTTATATTCTCCATGTGTAATTGTCTCATTAAGAGCTTTACACTGCTTATTGTTATAACTGTCAGTGACTATAAGAATAATAGAATAATTATAATTTATTATAATTATTAATATTTTTTTATTATTATATAATATAATAATAGTTGAATTTATTTTTTTAATATAATTATTTTTTAATAATTATATTTAATTTGTGGTTATAATATTTTGTTATATTATCTTTTTTCTACTGAGGACAGTAATATTACTCTTGATATTGTTACTATTATCAAGAGTTTTATAGAAAAACCTTACAAAAACAAAATAAGATTTGTGGCTTTAAAAGATAGGGAAGACTTATAAGTAGTTTCTAAATCAGACCTATTAATAACGCTGAAGTCAAAGCTCTGACTTAAAGCTATAACTGTGTAAGAAATAAAGAATAATATTTTAAGCTATAAGACTAATAATATTTTTTTATGTTGATGATAATAATTTTTTTAATAATAACACCATAGGAATTTTATTTGGACCTGCCTGCAGGTCCCTTACAAGGACTTTGGCTAATGTCTTCAAGTTAACTCAGAAATAACTAATAGAGTATCTACATATGTATCTCAAAGTTAACTCATCCTTAACATCAGTCATACCTCCACATGTATCTATAAATGAATGGCCTTAAATAAGCTCAATGAGTTTTTCAAGCTATTATAAGCCAATAAACTTATGACACATAGATACCAGCTAAATTGATGGGAGTTATCTTCCACTACCAATGAAGATGATAAGCATTTTTTTCCATAGGTTAAGAGTAAATCAACTTCATTTTGACTGTAAAAGAGCCTTTTCCAGCTACTTGACTAATTGAAGGGAAGGTGGAAATTAATTTTCATGTTCTTTTTAAAGAACTTTCACCAATAAAGTTTATAATAAAAAATTGAAATGTCAGCTTTGGATTAATACTATAAATTAACCTAAGACAAGGTCCTTTTAAGTGTGCTTTTACTGTGAGCCTGCAAGCATGTAAACCTCTACCTGCTATACAGACTCCAATTACTTTCTTTAATTTTTTTGTCTAATTATCTTTAATTATTTTGTATAAATTTCAACTACTTAAATTCATGTTATTATAACATGAATTAAATCTTGTTGCTATGACTGATTACTTATTTGTGCCATAGTATATGTTACCAATATGTCATTAATTGTTTTGTTACAGTTTCTCCTGTTTCTATAAAAAATATTTCTTCATTAAAACAAAATTACTTCATGTAGTTTCATTTCAAATTTGTAATTACAGGATTTAAAGAGGATTAATTCTCTTAGAATTAGTCCTCAGAGCTCTTACAAAAATATATTTTTACAAATTAAAATTACTTAAATTTTACTTTAAGAATATTGGTACTCTCAAAAACTTACTGCTGAAGATTAAATTCCAACAGTACTTCATTATAGCAGTAGTGACAGGTTCATTAATTGAAATTGATAATATTCCACTTCTTCTTAGTTTATTAAACTCCTAATTTTCATTCTGGAAGCCATGAAGAATTCACCAGCTAAAATTTACTGAATTAAGATTATATAATGATATCCAATTTAAAGTAGATCTTTTTGATTAAATTCTTTCAATCTAAGTTTCTTATTATTCCATTTGTTTTATAATTTCAGTTATTTCGAAGATCAAAAAATTCATTGAAAGTATTTAGGAATAGATTATTGATTTATTTAATAAAATACAAGATATAGTATGTGTCTCAAATGAAGAAAGGAAAAATATTAAAATTAAATAATCCTTCTTTTAATTTTTTATCTCTTCAATTTGTATAATATTTATTTTCTTTAACTCTTTGAGATGGATTTTTGAATATGATTTTGTTCAAATGAATTGAATTTTGCAAAGAAAATATATATATATAGATATTGGATTTGAAAGTTTCTTTGTTTAATTATTCTAATCATATTTTGTTCTTTTATTTTTCCAGAAAAACTATTTATAAAGATGTAATAAATAGGAGATACATACTAATAATTTGAAACTTTTATTCAAAAGCTATTAGCTCCTCATTTTATTCAATCTAATGGAGACAAATACAAATTATGCAAAACGTTTTTTGATTCCCTTACAGGAGTCTTTCCTCATATCTTCATTTTAACTTATAAGTCACTTCAGAACTATCCTAATGTTTATCCAAAAACTATCTTAGAGATTACTTCAAAAATTATCTATATTCAAGTTACCCTATTAAGCTAGAGCAAATGTCACAAATATCTCAGTATCAATCCCCAAGTCAGCTTAGTATCAAATGAGATGTGATGAGATAGAATATATGGAGCAAGCGTAATAAGTTCTACTTTGAAATTAAGGGTAAGAATATTGGGTACCTTTCTTTTCAATCAAAGTATTTGTTTTCATAAATACTTTGTTTTTACCTATTGCTATTCAAGTTTCATTAGAAAAATCAATACACGCTGGTACTATTTCTGGCTCAATAAGATGAGAGTGTTTAAGCTTCTGATGACAAATTGGCAATACTATTATTTTTTTGTAATATATAGCTTTTTTCAATGATACTACTGGTATGAAAGAATTCCATTGTGTTACTTCATCATTTTTTTGAAAAGGATAAAATCCATCTGAGAATAATAGAAATACAAATAGGCAAAATAAGAATGAATTCAATAAAATAATGTATATTTAGATAAGAAAATGGAATACTCAGCTTGAAAGCCAACAAGATAAGCTTAAGAGATAAGTATCCCAATTGATTTCACAGAGGGATTTACATAGTATACAAAATTTTCTCAAGCATATATATAGGACCAAAATATACCAAGAACTAATGCAATTAAAAAAGAGAAGTTGATCAAAAAATACCCAGTAAGCTTACTATAAGAATAACTATGAGATGTATACCAAAGTGGAATATATATTTTTACAAAAGAGGTTTATTTAATAATTAAACCATTAACCTCAGCTCCAAATTTTGACTTATTTATAGCTTATAGTCCAATGAAATCTCAAAAAGAACAAATATTTTTGCATAAATAATATTTTGAACTCTGAAAATTGAAAGTAATTTACTTAAAAGAAGATAAGAATCATGGAAATCACCTAGTAAAATAACTATTCATTTTAAATTTAATGAGACACTCACAAAATAACAAATCATTTTAAGCTAAAGAAAGCTTCCCCAAATTTGAAATAACAAGGTTAATCAAACTGACATATATTAATCAAAAGCTGAAACCATATAATTACAGTTTTTTCTCCTCATTAGTCAATTATGGGATACCTCAAAAGATTGCTTCAAATATGGATAGAATGTTATGCTTTGACACCAAGACAAAGTAATCACCTACTAAAATGTGTCATTAGCTGAGTATTTCAAAGTAAGTTTAATTTCAAGGTCTCAATGGGGCCCAAGAAGATATTAAGAGAGGTCCTTTGTTTTTCCTTTCTCCCCAAAAATAGAACTCAGAATTTTATATTAAGGATAAATCCATCCCTTCTATCAGAGAGCTTTCTAGGATTATACAAAAAGTATCAGTAGCTAGGCTCAGTATTTTTTAAGGCTGTTATTTATTATCTATTCACTAAAATATATTCAAAATATCACCAAAACAATTCAATATTAATCAAGAGCTTTACCATTGAAATACCATTATTTTTGAAGGCATTATTATTATGAATCTTATTAAACCTCTTTTATGCTAAAATTATTCATGAGTAATAAAACATTCTTAGTGAAATTATTATTAGTATAGAAATCAATTTGGAAGATTTAATCTCTATATAATTTAATTACAAAATGCAAAAGTTATTTTTTGGTAAAGAAAATAAATTGTAAATTAAAAAAAGGGGTGGTAGTTTTTTTGTATTAGATTATTAAAAACCATATCATTATGAATTTGTAATGTTTTTTTTATATTTTTTTTGGAGAAAAGCTATAAAAACTGTGTAAACAATCTTAATTATTTTTATAATTGAATAAACCTCAAAAATTCAAATCTTTTAATTTCAATTTTTTATTAAAAGAATATATTTCTTAATATATTTTCATTTATAGATGATAGATAAACTAATATACAGCTTATAATAGATTTTGAGCTTTCAATTACTATTTATTCAATAACAGAAACAGTAGCAAAGTTTCAATTTCAATTGGAGCCTGAAAACACAAAGTGATTTTTGGATAATACCTATCAATTTCTACTCAATTTTTCAGGTAAGATGAAAGGCTTAGGCTTTTAAAATTGCTTACCAATCAGTGCTATCCTCTTCATCATGAATGGTAGCAGCAGTAAAAAGCCAGGACAGCTCTTCAAGGCTGATAGATTGACATGCTATGGTACAGACTGGCTGTTTCAAAAGATCTTTCCAAGTCAATTTATCTTTGCATCACTTAAAGGCCAAATCCAGCTAATACAAACATTTAATATCAGTAAGATATCTTTCTTATAAAAATTGCCATGTGCAAGCTTACAATTGGGCTGAATATTGATTATTTAATGATATGCAGCATCAATGGGTACAGAACATAAGCCACCAGCGACTATCATAGATAAATTCATAATTTGTGTATTAAAAAATTTAGCAAAACAAACACCAGAATTTGCCAATGTTTTGGGGATGGCATATGATGGAGCCGACATCATCAACAATTCACATTTCAATGAGAAGAGAGGTGTTATTTTGAACTTGAAAAGCTGACCAAAACATTACCTCTTTTAAAGTATCTCAGATTGCCACATGACATAGCAAATGGTGGGTAACTCCACTCAAAGATGGATGAAGAGGGTTAAATTCATCACTCTCCCTGACCACCGGAATTCCACTCACAGCTTCTCATCTTTCCCTGTCCAATGAAATACACAATTTCAAGTATCAAGTCTGAGTTCTCTTCCAATTGAGTTTAGCTGAAAATCAGCTGATCACCATCATCATCTCTCAAAACTTGGTAGTTTTCCATGTGCACATTTAAATGGTTCAAGAGGCTTTGAAAAGAAACTCCAATGAAATGGACAAATAATATTGAAATTTCCAGTTGACACGAATTCCGTTGAGTGAAAATATGGCTATGCTATTATTTTGTGTAGTCTCAGTAGCTGCAATCATTGCGTCAACCTTCAGAGTAACATTTGTTACCGTAAACACAATCTCCATAGTAGTCCAAAAAGAAACAAATTCTCCATAAGCCATATTAGTCATAGGAGAAATTTCAGAAATTAAATTTTCAGTAGAAATAGCAGAAGTGGCTAGTATAAGGCTTGAAGACAATGTATGCAAAAGCAATTCCTGGTTCAATTTGCTGAAACAAAAAATCTTGGGTACAGATGTCACTAACAACATCAAAGAAAAATACTGAGGCTTAGTGAGGTTAATTTTCACATCTGAAATTTGGGCCATAATCTAGGTATAAATGTAGCAGATTGGAAAAGCAACATTATACACAATAATTTATTGGGGATTTCAAAAGAAAATACTCACATCAGTGTCTAAACCTTGGTCTGAGTATTGATTTTGCTGTTCTTTTCTGAATGAAGCTAGGAAAACATCTATGTTAACATCAACGGGTAGTTGAAGCATTGGCAATGGACCTTTGTGATGCATTACAGAGGCTAGAAGGATATTATGAAATTCTTCCTTGTTCTCATCACTAGAAAAAGCATTTGATGCATGAGTTTCCCCCAAATGTACAATTAGACAATTGGTTGATGCCTTGTGAGGAGGAAAGATGATAATAAGAGTTCTTATCAATAAATTGTAATTTATATTGCTGGTGGTTTGCATGAAGCCACTTGCCTGCTGACGTGCAGATTTTCTGGAAGTGTCCATGACAGTTTTCATTTGAAAAAACTTTGAAAAGAGCACAAAAATATAATTAAATGTGTCAAGATGCAAAGGAAATGTGACCAAGATCCAAATAAAAAAAGGGTGTTCAGTGAGAAATAATTCTCTTCAAATTATCAAAAGAGGGGTACTCTTACACATTAATGTTCACCTTAATATCTACTGTTTTATGCGTTTGAGAAGAAGAAAAAACCTTCTTGTGTATCATGATGGATACCTTCAAGAGTCTCACTAGCCACATTAATCAATGCTCCAACCAATTCAAGCTGGCTGGCAGGTGGTTGTAAGAAACTGACAACATCATTTACATAGCGTGGATGATAAATTATTTCCATATGGTTCATTGTTTCTGCCCAGGTGAATGCTTCAAAAATTGCATCAAACCCCTTGTTCTTAAGTTCTGAACATTCCATATAGCACCATGTGTTGATTGAGGCAGCTACCTGTTATTCCTGAATTAAAGATAACTCGAAAAAGTAAACATTGAACAAAAAATGATCAGACCTTGCAGCATACTAACAGAGAATAAGATCAATGGAAAACCTGCGGTGTTTGTACAGAGGCACTTGGGTTAAGAACTCCATCTATGTCTCTCAAATCTTTCTTACATCCCACCAAGATCACCGCAATTGTGGGGTCACCAATTGATCGGACTTCCTCGATCCATTTAACTATGAGATTTTCAAGTGAATCAGGAGTATCAATTGCAAATACAATAATGATAACATGAGATTTTGAGTAAGAAAGTGGCCAAAGTGTCTGTGGCTACAAAAGAATAAATGACAAGGAAAATGTTAGTTAGTTGAATAAGATGTTGATGGTTGATCGAAGGTCAAAAAACAATCATTCTTTCAATGGATGAAGCTTGAGCATAAGATCTAACCATGAATATTATTTAACTCAAATTCCTCTTGCCCACTAGCAGATAAGTGTTAGGTTGAATAGTAGCGAGCTAAAGAAAGCACATATAGTCAGTAACTTAAATACCACTTGATTGGCAGTCCAGATTGGTAACACGCTTTTTTATTGGATTGAAGGGGTGGGATGTTGATAGCTGGAAGAGTTGATATGAAAATACAACAAAAACCAGCGAAATGATATCATTCACTGATCAATTGCCGGAGGATATGGACAATTTTCCTTACCAAAGGGTGAAAGAACCCTTTTTTGATTTAGTTTGAATATGCATAATAATATAATTTCAAGGCAAATAAATAGCCAAGGACATTGCTTCTTTTCCATCCCATTCAATAGACTCATAAAGCTTTCTATTTTATTTTCATTCAAGACGCTTTTGAATCGAAAGTTGGGATCCTCTTGATCAGAAGGGCCTTTGCTTCCACCCCAAATCCAGCCTAGCCAACTGGTGCCTTTCGCATTTTGGCGTTAGTTTACTGATGCTTTTCTGTAATCCTCTTCTGGAAGATTTCAGATCTCACAAGGGATTGATAATACCTTATATCTTGAGAACTAAGCTTTTTTTCTAAATAATCCAGTTCAGTCTAGTAAAAGATTTAAATTTGGTGTGTCAATATGATAGTATTTTGAAAATTTAAGTAAAAGTAGACCAATACTAAATAATAACCAAATTTAGAGCAAGTGTTCCAAGTTGCGCCGCTTGAAATAGGCTAATGTGAAGTTTGCAATCCTCTCTTTGCTGACGAAAACAATCTCACGTCCACTTGTAAGCTTGTTGATGACACTATTACTAATGCAAGGTCTTTGAAAGGCTGAACGTAAGTTGTTTGAGCATTCACATAGGAGACTGACTTCAATTCAATATTGCAACCCATATCCAGCCAGACATTTAGCTGGTTAGGATTAAGATATTCTACGTATTCTGATAAAAAGTGATCAAGAACCTAATTCCAAGGGCAGCATTGATTGGTTAATTTTATTTTTATCATAAATGACATTCTCAAAAAAGCTGAGGGTACATACCAATGATACAACAATTTCCAACACCATGTCAAACAAATGCTATGAAACCTAGTTCACAATTGGTTGAGCCCTTGTGCAAAACAGCTCCACAATCCTGAAAACAAGAAAATTTCTTGAAAGAAAGGATAAAATTTTTGGTTGAAGTTGGGAGTGAGGCTGAGTAAAAATGACAGAAAGCTCAAATAACTAATGATTTTGGCCAATCAAAATGATGCACCAGAAACTTGGCAATACAGCCCCCAGGGAACCAAGCAAAAAACTCTGCAACGAATTGATTCGTTTTAATGATTCTGTTGAGCTTGTAATTGAATGATTTGGTGATTATATGACTGACCAAGGGTTGGATGAGATTGAGGAGCAGGATATAATTAAGAAGACTTAGTGGATGATATATAAAAATATTGATTATTACCAGACATGAGAGATTTTTTCATGATCAATAGAAAGTGCTCAATTCAACCTGTATTTTTACTAATAATTTTGTTGCATTCTAGTAGCTAATTGTGTTTAAGCCACATGAGAAGTTGAAATTTCAGTTTCACTTTCATTTCTATTGTTGTCTGACATTGGTCTTGAGGATGATTGAGAATTTGTTGGAATTAACATATCCTTGTCCAAACAACGTCTATGATAGCTGGCTTGATATAGTAACTGTTTCATTGGATGATAATGATTTTTTATGCTAACAATAACAGATTCATCAATCTCTGAGGGCTTTGAAGGGTTGGATGACATTTGAGATTGATATTGTAATAAACAAGGTTGAGATTTTTTATGTGATTGAGGTTGAGCTTGATGTTTAAGGTTATGAGTTGGATGAATGGGAGTTTTTTGATGAAGGATTAGAAGAATAGCAAGATTGAGAAGTGAATTTCATGATTGGTTGGTGAGCTTGATTAGGCATAAAAGGTGAAGAAAGTGAAGAAGGAGGAAGAGGAGATTGATGAGAAAAAGAGGATGAACCACAATTACTGATGTGCATATTGGATGAGATAATTGATTGGAAGAGTTTTGAGGGATTTGAAAAGATTTCTGAAGAGAGTGAGAGTTTTTAGGGCTTGATTGAGGCAAGATTAAATTTTCATCAGGGTTCAATATTTTACCAAGACCAACAGCTTAAAATACTTCAGAACTTACTTTTCTATAAAGTACTTCTTCATTCTCATTTGCTAATTGAGCTAGCTTTTCAGCACTAATGGTAGCAAGTAATTTACCTTGATTGTCAGGAAGAAGTTTTGTAGAAAAATTAGAAGAAAAAGAGCTAGGGTTAGGCAGAGGAGGGTGACCCTTAGGGGTATTTTCATCTACCCAAAAGACCACAAATGATAAATTACAATACAAATATAAATAAAATGAATTTATTTTTATTATAAAAATAAAAATTGAAATATAAATACAAATTTATATTTAAAAATCAAAATTTAATTATAATAATATAAATACAAATTTATATTTAAAAATCAAAATTTAGTTATAATTTAAAAATAAAATTACAAGAAAATTTAAAATTATGAGAATACATTTTTACTTGTAAAAATTAAGTAAAATTGAATTTTTAATAAAAATTATGAAATTAAAATATTTTTGGTAAAAAGCTATATAAAATATATTATAACTTTTTATCCAATAAATAAACATGAAGAAATTATCATACCATTGGATTCCTCATAAAATGTAAAGTGGGGTCACCTCTGGATGAAATTTCTGTAACTCAACTCTAGATAAGCTTAAATTAAGTTTTTAGTATTTTTTTTACAAAAGTATGAAAATCCTCAAAACCTTAATTTAATTCACACCACATGTGGGGTTAACCATCAATTTTTGTGTTAAAATTGAGGTGTTGTGTTTATTTTAGAAGCTGTGAGCCTTGAGGTATATTTTACATACCCAAATAGGCCACAATTATCTTAAAAAGAAATTTTGAATTATGCACAACTCATAAGTCATGCATATATCCAAAATTCATCATTTTCAATTTCAGAAAAGATGAATAACTTTTTATTGAGTAAGTAAATCCATGGATTTAAGACCAGATTTGGATTCTACACAAAAATTCACCTAGGGTAGCTCCATAGAGTGAATAAGCTCAATTTAAGTATTTGAGGTGGTAAAATGGAAAATACTTCAATACCACATAAAAGATCCATGAAAATTTTTGTTTTTCTTGATTTTTAGCCAAAATAATGGGAAAGTGAGAAATCCCATGTTACATATACACTAAGAATAGTGTTATGCATGTTTTGAGCACTTAATATCATGGTATTCTTACATGGACTTTTGGTACACCCATAGTGGATATCTCACTTAAAGCTTAAATTACTATTTTGACGTAAAAAATAGGCAAGGGGGACAAAAGACATCAAAGAGAGCCAGGGTACCCAACTTCTGAGGCCTCAGAGGCGTGGATAGCTCCAGAGCATGGATCCATGGCTCATCTTGGCCCAATTGGTAAACCAAAACTCTTTGGGAACTTGGTTACCAAGTTACAACTACTGTAAAACACCAGAAAATAGCAAATAACCTGCTATTTTGACATGCCAAGGAGGTAATGAGCTACTTACACTCCTGTAACCATGTCAATTACTAATGACTTTCCATGGATAAACCCCAAAAGAGTAATTAAAACCCTTTTGGGACCCATATTCATTGATTTACCTCATAGCAACCAGCAAAACACTGCTATTTGCAATTCTACGTAGAAATGAGGTAAAAACTTCAAAAATTCATTAAAAATACAGTTCTTGATTAATCCTTCTGAAACTTTCAAGACTGAAGGAGAACTCTATTATCTATGGTACAACCAAAAAGAATTACAGTTTTACTAGTAAAATTAAATGTTTTACTTACAGTCCATTTTTGGTTATTCTACGTGAAACACTGAATCTTCAAAAATTCACAGTAATTACAACCTGTGATGAAATTGGCAATAACATTGATAACTTTGAGAAATCAATGATTATCTTAGAATAAAAGAAGATTTACAAGTGTTACTCCTTTTATTCTTAACCATATTGGGGTTGGTAGTCACGTAAAAGCATCAATTAAGTAATTATGATAATCTTACGTGACAACTGATGATGCAATCAATAATCCAAAAAGGTTTATTGTTTTCTCACTCACTGGTTTTTCAGTTTGCTCCATGGCACGCCTCTGTGAGCTGTTGTTGACTTAAAAGAGGCCTCCTCTTGCTGTTTTTTTCCAGAAATCATCTTATCAATTTATTAAATCATTATTACCAACAAGTAAGTATTAGTTACAGCTATTCTTAAGTGTTTTAAATCTTTCAGAATCAACCAGAAAGACGTGAAATCATAGAATCCAACTATATATTGTTGTAATACTGTTATAAATCCTTTTGATCCCTTAAATCCACAATTCCACGTCAAATTTCTCTACTTTTATCTATCAATAAGTTCTTTGGAGTATTAGTGAGTCATTTATCTTTAATTCTTAAAGTTTTTCTCTAGTAATAGTTTTCTTCAAGAATCATTTTTATAATTATTCTTGTAAAAGATAATTATATATTAAAATAATTTATTATTTTAATAAAAGAAGTTTTTATTATTAAATTCTTCTTGTAATTGATTCTTGTAGACAATTACTGCTCACTGTTATAATCACTAGTAGTGTATAACACGTGAAAGAAATAATTTTATAATTATTTAATTGTGGTTATAATAATTTTTTATTATTATATTTCATAAGAACAGACATAGTACAGTTGATTAATAGTAATATTATCATCAGTTTCATAGTCACATCTTACATTTGGGGGCCTGGCCGTGATTGTAACCAGAGTTTTGGATATAATCATATTCTAGACTTCATTTTTGTGTTCTAAAAAACCACCATACCTATCACATCTTACATTTGGGGGCCTGGCCGTGTTTTTTGAACCTTGTACCCTTAATTAATATATTTTTAAGCTCTAAAATATATTAATTTAATCAATTTTTTTCTTTCAATTTGAAGTTAAAATATTTTTATTTTTGAAATTGTTTTAAAATCTTTTTCATTGAGGAATTTGGTTTAATTCTATATTGTTTTTACACGTGGCTTTTTCACATCCAAAAACTTATAAAATTATTCTTTGAGTTACTCTGAATTAATTTTCATTCAAAATCTTAAATTTTAATTTTTTTCTTTGAAAAGAATAATTTTTAAAAATTAAAAAATATAAAACTTATAAAAAATCTTTAAAAATATTTTAAAAGTATAAAAAATAATTTTTCTCTTTTATAATTTTTTTTCTAGTGTCTTTAATCAAATACTGTGCAGCTGGCAACAGACTCAGTAAAAGATATATCACTAGTCCAGAATCTTCAGAAGCAGAATCTGAAGACAGTATTGAGGTGCAGATTGCTAAAAGAGGCACCTTATTCAACTCAGAAAAAGCTAAATTACCACCAAAAGTTGTGTATTTTATCTTATATTTTCACCTTTTATCTTTAAATTGACGTGAAAATGGTGCATACCAGAAATGGAAGCAACTATTCAGTCCAGCCAGATGGATGAGGACAAGGAAGAGGCAAGACCAAATCCAGAAGTGCCAAGTCTTCCACAAGAAAGACACATTTGGAGGATGCCAGAGTTGCCTCCCATTCCCCAAGGTCTGTACCAACAGATTTTGACATAAATTCTGAGCCTGAACTAATTTATGATAATATTTCCAGGGCTGAACCATTTTCAAGTGGCAGCAATAGAAATATATCAGAGCCAGTACAAAAATTGGTTCAGAGCAGCCAAAGAAGAGGAGTGGGAAATCTGCCCAAGCCTTTGGCAGGGGGCCATGAACTCCTACTTACACATCAAGAGCTTTCTGGGTCAGGAGAAGACCATAGAACTCTTAGGAGGTTGGAGCCCCCTGTCTTGCAAAGACAAGGTCAAAAACATAAAGAATTGGTTGAAGAACCAGAGTCTTTTATCCATAGACCAGAAGAAAGAGTTGGAAATGACTCCAACTTTGGAGACAGAGGCACCAGTGGCATCTACCAGCTCCAAACCAGCTCCAGAAGCATCCAAGGACAAGCCAAAAGGACCTCAAAAGAGACAGAGAGGTCCCAAGAACCATCAAGGCAAGGGCAAAGGCAAAGCCAATTGGCACAGACCTTACCCACAAGGGTACAGGATCCCCAGATTGGAGCCTTCAGCAGTGGACAGTGTCTTCAATATGGCCAGAACTCTTATGGAATTCACAGCCAAGGAGCAGGAAAGGATGAACAGGACTTTTCCACGCAAATAAATGATGTACATAGAAGTATTAGTGTAGAAATTGGCAAACTTGAGTCAAGATAAAGAAAATTACATTAGACATCAATGATTTAAACAAAAGTGACAAGCAACATTCTGAATGGCATCAATTGACAACTGTCACCCTTGAGTCAATTAGCAATGCTTGTGATAGAATTGAGAACCAATGTCAAAATAATGACACAGAGGATCCTTCCATTTTTAAAGTAAATGATAGACTTAAAACTCTTGAAGACCATGTCTTACAAATAGTTAAGAACACCAATCAATTTGCTATACATTTATCAAAAAGTGACAGTGAGAGGCAGAAATTAAATAATGAAATAATTGCAAGTGTGGAGCAAATTCATAAGAATCATGAAACACATATGCCAAGACATTCTACACCTTTGACTGAAGAAAAACTTTCTGTTAAGGAGAGTTTGACTCCATTCTTAGGAGAAAATGTTATTTCTGCAAAGGATATTCCAAAATTAGAAGAATGGCCAACATTCTCTGGTGAAGGAGAATACAACCATATTGAATTCATCAGGACTATTGATATGTTTCAAGAGGACTTTAATATACCTGATGAAATCATAGTAGGGAAATTACATTGTTTGTTTACCAAGACTGCAAAGAAATGGTATTACAAAATGAGAATAGATCATGGAAGACATGACTGGTCTTGGTGGAAATCTGAAGTGATTACCAAATGGGCCAATAATTCTTGGAGGTTTAAAATGGAGAATGCTTTTGAAAGTGCCATTTTTAACTCAGAAAAAGACAAACCACTTACTTGGTTCTTCAAACAAAAAGACAGATTATCTGCTTTACACCCAGATATGTCTGACACTATGATTAATATGAAAATATTAAGAAAGTGTGGAGGAGAACTGGAACATGCTATCAAAAGCAGATGTGTGGAACCCTGTTCAACAGAGGACTACATTAGTGCTATGGAAGATATTATTACCAGAACAAGAATTGGTAAGACTTGGATTAAAAACCCAATAGAGTCCAAAATAGTCTCAAAGATTCCTAGAGAGGAAAGAAGACCAGAAAGACCTGTCTTGAAGTGTCATAAATGTGTAAGTACTTCACATTTAGCCAACACTTGCCCTAAGAAGACAAAGATCAATGAAGTTCAAATCATTGAAGAAATTCAGTGTACTGAAGAGAAAGAAGAGTCTGATCAAGATTCTGCAGTCTCTGAAGATACACCAGTGGAGGACTATCCCATTGAAAACATTTCAGCTTTCTTTGAGGTCACAGAAGTCCATACCCACTTGCCACAGTACAGTGAGGATTGCTGCAACCTGATCAATATCCAAGATGCCAGAATGTGTAAAACAAAACCTGCTAGAGGAAAGGGTTATACTGCTGGAGCATCCTGTATCACATCAGTTCTGATGAGTGGTATTGAAGCCAAAGTAAATTTGGATACAGGGGCATTTTGCACCTGTGTTGGCAAAGATTATCTCCAAATTATACTTCCTGAATGGAAAAACCATCTATTACCAATAGAAGGTGTACAATTCAGTAGTGCCAGTAACAATATGTACCCCTTGGGCATATTGGACACTAATATTGTATTCCCACATCCAGCAGGAAGTGTAAGAATGAAAACTGGGATTGTAGTAATGGATAATTGCACATCTCAGCATATCATTCTTGGAAATGATTACTTGAATATTTATGGTATTGATATAAATAACCATAAAGACAGATATTTCACAATTGGAGACAACGAAAGGCAGAAATTTGCTTTCTCCAATATGCCAAAACAGATATCTGTAGTATCTTCTGTCAAAGATACTTACAAAGATGAATTTGTGTCTAAACAACTTGTTGAAGCACAAATTAATCCATCATTGTCACCAAAGATGAGGAATGAACTTATTGATGTATTATATACATACAATAATGCATTTGCATCTGATAATGAACCATTAGGTGCTATAATAGGACATGAAATTAATATTACTCTTAATATTGATAGACCATATCCTCCAGTACTTAGAAGACCAGCTTATCCAGCCAGTCCCAGAGCTAGAGAAGCCTTGGAAAAACATATCCAAGAGTTGATCCAACTTGGTGTGCTAAGGAAAGTAGGCCATAATGAGGAAGTTGAAGTGACAACACCTGTTATTATTGCATGGCATAATGATAAGTCAAGAATCGTTGGAGATTTTAGAGCTTTGAATACCTACACAGTTCCAGATAGGTATCCAATTCCTAGAATCCAAGAAACCTTGACTCAATTGTCTAAAGCCAAGTATATAACATCAATGGATGCATTAAAAGGCTTCCATCAAAATGTTTTGACGCCTAAAGCTAGGAAATTACTTAGAATTATCACTCACTGTGGTATTTATGAGTATCTTAGAATGCCATTTGGCATTAAAAATGCTCCATCTCATTATCAAAGAATGATGAATACCATCTTCCCCACAGAATTGTCTGAAGGATGGCTTATCATTTATATTGATGATATTATTATATGTTCTGACTCATGGTCTTTGCACCTTGAAAGACTTGCAAGAGTACTTCATAAAGTTGCAGAAGTGAACATGAAAATTTCACTTAAGAAATGCAATTTTGGTTTTGAAGAACTCAAAGCATTAGGACATGTTGTTTCTGGTTTGAGCTTGGGTATTGACAAGAATAAAGTGGCAGCAGTGTTACTTAAGCCAATACCCCAGAATAAAAAAGAAATGATGTCTTTTCTTGGATTTGCTAGTTACTATAGGCAAGACTTGAAAGATTTTGCAATTCTAGCCAAGTCACTCTATAGAATCTGTGATCAACAGACTGTATTTGAGATGACACAGGAAAGAATTAAAGCTTATGAGAAGATAAAGAAAGCCCTTACAGAAGCACCTTTACTCCTCATGCCTGACTGGAATATTCCTTTTAAATTGTACATTGATGCATGTGGAGATGGATTAGGGGCAGCCCTACATCAAGTCCAAATTATTGATGACAAACCTACAGAAGGACCAGTTTGTTATATCTCAAGACAAATCAAACCAACAGAAGCCAGATATGGTGCAAGCCAAATGGAGTGCCTATGTTTGGTATGGGCACTTGAGAAATTACACTATTACCTTGATGGCAGTGTTTTTGAAGTGATAACTGACTGTAATGCTGTAAAATCACTTCTTAACATGAAAACTCCCAACAGGCAAATGTTGAGATGGCAAATAGCCATTCAAGAATATAGAGGAAACATGACTATAGTTCATAAAGCAGGAAACATTCACAAAAATGCTGATGGACTTAGTAGATGGGCTTTAGCCAACACTCCTGATAACTCAGCTTATGTACCTTTGGAAGCTGAACCACAGATTCCAATTGAAGGAATTAACATAACTGATATTGGGACTGAATTCTTTGAAGAGGTCAGAGAGTCTTATAAACAAGACAAGAATTGCCATATCTTGACTTCTTTATTGGATAAAGACTGCAAAGACACATCTTTGGTTAATGCACTAGATGAAGTTTGGAAAAATTCCTATTCTGAAGGAAGATTTCACTTGTTTGATGGGATTATTTACCATAGCACAAAACATTCTTGTGAGATGACACTGTGTAGTAGATTGCTTATCAATACCATTCTTCATGAATGCCATGATAGCATTTACTCTGGACACCTATCAGAAGACAGAACACTTGAAAAAGTGAAGAACTGTGCATGGTGGCCATCTTGGAGAAAAGAAACCATTGAGTATTGCCATACCTGTGATAGATGCCAAAAAGCAAACAGGAGTACAGGCAAGAAATTTGGATTGACGATCCATATTCAAGAACCAAAATCCCCTTGGGAAGTTTTTCACATGGATTGGGTCACAGCACTTCCTCCAAGTGGTGACAAAAGTTATAATGCTTGCTTAGTCACTGTAGACAGATATAGCAAAACTCCCATATTCTTACCATGTCATAAAGATGACACTGCTATGGATACAGCTCTTCTTTTATGGAGTAGAGTTATTTCTAATACAGGATTATTTAAGAATATCATAAGTGACAGAGATCCCAAATTCACATCTGCACTTTGGACCAATCTTCATAGATTGTTTGGGACTAAGTTATCATTCTCTACAGCATATCACCCTCAAACAGATGGGCTAGCAGAGAGGATGATTCAAACTTTAGAAGACATGATCAGGAGATTCTGTGCTTATGGATTAGAATTCAAAGACTCAGATGGCTTTACCCATGACTGGTGCACTCTGATACCTGCATTAGAATTGGCATACAAGACATCAGTCCATTCTTCCACAGGACAAACTCCTGCTATGTTAGAGAAAGGATGGAATCCAAGACTCCCAGCAGACACACTGAGGAAAGACTTGGTTGACATTCATCCTACAGCTTCCAGCTTCAAGATAATGCTTGATAAAGTAAAACATCATGCAAAACAAAGTATGGATGATGCTTTTGATTATGCAAAACAAAAGTGGGACAAGAGTCATAAAGTACCAGACTTCAAAGTAGGGGACTTAGTTTTAGTTTCAACCTTGAATTTTAATAATATCAAAGGCCCAAAGAAACTTAAAGATTCTTATGTAGGACCTTTTGTTATTGTTGCTTTACATGGAACCAATGCAATTCAAGTGGAATTGAGTGGTGAATTGGAAATTAAACACCCCACATTTCCAGTCAGCTTGATAAAGCCTTATCAACCAGCTGATAAAGAATTGTTTCCTTTAAGAAACCCAACTCCTTTAACTGTACCACCTGTGGAACAGAATGAAGACAAAAAGATAAAGAAAGTCATTAAAGAAAGGAGACTTAGGGGTAAAAATCAAAGAGAATATCTTGTCAGATATAGAAATCCAGTACATGAAGATGAATGGATGGCAGAATCAGAAATACCTGACTCAGATAAACTCTTGAGAAGATTTAGACATGAAAGAAGGCCACAAGCCTGAATATGTCTATAAATGTGCTTTAAATTACTTTATCTGAGTAATGAGAAGAGGTTGGACAGTGGACATTAACCCCCTTTGGGGCCTTATTCTTTTATCACTAATAAAATTGTAGTACAATTTTATTTTTTGGTGGGAGGGAATGTGAGCCTTGAGGTATATTTTACATACCCAAATAGGCCACAATTATCTTAAAAAGAAATTTTGAATTATGCACAACTCATAAGTCATGCATATATCCAAAATTCATCATTTTCAATTTCAGAAAAGATGAATAACTTTTTATTGAGTAAGTAAATCCATGGATTTAAGACCAGATTTGGATTCTACACAAAAATTCACCTAGGGTAGCTCCATAGAGTGAATAAGCTCAATTTAAGTATTTGAGGTGGTAAAATGGAAAATACTTCAATACCACATCATTAATACCACATAAAAGATCCGTGAAAATTTTTGTTTTTCTTGATTTTTAGCCAAAATAATGGGAAAGTGAGAAATCCCATGTTACATATACACTAAGAATAGTGTTATGCATGTTTTGAGCACTTAATATCATGGTATTCCTACATGGACTTTTGGTACACCCATAGTGGATATCTCACTTTAAGCTTAAATTACTATTTTGACGTAAAAAATAGGCAAGGGGGACAAAAGACATCAAAGAGAGCCAGGGTACCCAACTTCTGAGGCCTCAGAGGCGTGGATAGCTCCAGAGCATGGATCCATGGCTCATCTTGGCCCAATTGGTAAACCAAAACTCTTTGGGAACTTGGTTACCAAGTTACAACTACTGTAAAACACCAGAAAATAGCAAATAACCTGCTATTTTGACGTGCCAAGGAGGTAATGAGCTACTTACACTCCTGTAACCATGTCAATTACTAATGACTTTCCATGGATAAACCCCAAAAGAGTAATTAAAACCCTTTTGGGACCCATATTCATTGATTTACCTCATAGCAACCAGCAAAACACTGCTATTTGCAATTCTACGTAGAAATGAGGTAAAAACTTCAAAAATTCATTAAAAATACAATTCTTGATTAATCCTTCTGAAACTTTCAAGACTAAAGGAGAACTGTATTATCTATGGTACAACCAAAAAGAATTACAGTTTTACTAGTAAAATTAAATGTTTTACGTACAGTCCATTTTTGGTTATTCTACGTGAAACACTGAATCTTCAAAAATTCACAGTAATTACAACCTGTGATGAAATTGGCAATAACATTGATAACTTTGAGAAATCAATGATTATCTTAGAATAAAAGAAGATTTACAAGTGTTACTCCTTTTATTCTTAACCATATTGGGGTTGGTAGTCACGTAAAAGCATCAATTAAGTAATTATAATAATCTTACGTGACAACTGATGATGCAATCAATAATCCAAAAAGGTTTATTGTTTTCTCACTCACTGGTTTTTCAGTTTGCTCCATGGCACGCCTCTGTGAGCTGTTGTTGACTTAAAAGAGGCCTCCTCTTGCTGTTTTTTTCCAGAAATCATCTTATCAATTTATTAAATCATTATTACCAACAAGTAAGTATTAGTTACAGCTATTCTTAAGTGTTTTAAATCTTTCAGAATCAACCAGAAAGACGTGAAATCATAGAATCCAACTATATATTGTTGTAATACTGTTATAAATCCTTTTGATCCCTTAAATCCACAATTCCACGTCAAATTTCTCTACTTTTATCTATCAATAAGTTCTTTGGAGTATTAGTGAGTCATTTATCTTTAATTGTTAATGTTTTTCTCTAGTAATAGTTTTCTTCAAGAATTATTTTTATAATTATTCTTGTAAAAGATAATTATATATCAAAATAATTTATTATTTTAATAAAAGAAGTTTTTATTATTAAATTCTTCTTGTAATTGATTCTTGGAGACAATTACTGCTCACTGTTATAATCACTAGTAGTGTATAACACGTGAAAGAAATAATTTTAGAATTATTTAATTGTGGTTATAATAATTTTTTATTATTATATTTCATAAGAACAGACATAGTACAGTTGATTAATAGTAATATTATCATCAGTTTCATAGTCACATCTTACAGAGGCTATGAGGAATTGAATTATTTTCAAATGAATTCAATTGAAATGTCAAAATGTGTGCATGTATTACATAAATGAAATTTAATTTACATATGAGGTATCAATTATTACAGATGTGTAATTGAGAACTCAATTGAATTACATGTGTAAATCATAATTGTATTACATGATGAGGAATTGAAGAAAAAATCAATAGGAAAGATTGATTCTGGGGGGAAAAGACACTCTAGCTTTAAGGGGGAGCTAGACCCCCAAATTTCTTGCTGACTGGCGTGGGATGTCAAAATACACACAAAAGTTCATTACTTTTGGCCTGGAATTGAGTCACAGGGTGTGTGACTCAATTGATGATGGGGTTTTGATACCAACCAGGGTAGTTTTAACTGCTTCCAAGAGGGTAAAACAACCCTTAAGCTAAAAAAATGTTAGTAAAAACATTTTTAACTGGCTTCTACGCCTCTTACACACATTCTGATGTGTTTTGAAGTCTCTAGACCAGGTATTGCTATAGTAATGGCTGATTTAAGGGTCTAAAATGGCTTAAACCAACCGTTTTTGGGTCTAAACCAGGGTTCAATGATGCCATAATTGGCTTTTTTATTGTCAGACTGTTTTTCACGACTGACAAGAGTAAATCTTACTTTTGGAGTAAGAGAATTGATGGCTATAAAAGAATGTCTTCTTTGCCCCACTTTTATCTTCATGTTAGAATCTTTTCCTTATATCATTAGTTTAAACACTGTTAAAACCAATCAATAGAAGATTCCAACCACCCTTTTTAAATCATTTCAAACCTTTTAACCACATGAAAAACTCATTGTAATCATTTTTACCCCTGAACCACCCCAAAAGTGAAGTAAAGCATCTTTCATTACTGTCAACTTTGTCACCCTGTTTCCAAATTCACTCTGGTCACTTTTGGGCGTGTTATCTCTTTAAATATCTTTCCAAAGACCTTTTTTATTAATTAATTGCTTGCAGTTATTTTCTCAAAAAATTCCAATTAATATTGCTTTTGAAGAAATTTCTTTTGTAGCCTTGAATATCCCTTGTAGAGTATTTTTGGATAAATCTTTATCATTGGTATAACAATAAATTTTGATTATATTATTGTTTTATACTTAAAAAGTTAAAACAATGACATTGGTGTGTTTTCTCTTTAAAAATACTATTTCTTAATATTTTGAAATAATTTTCCCTTATACAAATTTTGAGGACAGGAAAAGTACTTGATATTTATCAAAGTTTCATATCCACACCTTACATTTGGGGGCCCAGCCGTGATATTTTACCTGTGACATAATATTTTTCACTTTTTTTAATCTTCTTTCTTATATTGAAAAATTTAAAAATATATAAAAAATAACTTTTTTTCATATTATAAGTGAGGCTTATATTTTTATTTCTTTTTTTGAAATACCCTTTTTCTACTTAAATAATTGGCCTTTTTCATTAATTTTAGTGTCTGACAACATGGTAAGACAAGAAAATATTGAAGCAGCCTCCGCAACTACTAGCATTATTCCTACAAGCACTATGATTTCTGATCATAGTAGCACTGTTATTATAACTCAGAATAACCAATAAGAGCCAATTTCTTCTGAGTTGATCAACTTGGATATCAGTAATACTCTTCAGAAAGCTAAAAATTTGGCAAATAGTAAGTTTTTGACATAAAAATACCAATTTCAACCTTTTTAATCATACAATATGCCTTCAACCAGATCAGGAGCAAGCTATAAGCCCTCAAGCAGCTCCCAAAAAGGTTATAGATGTGATTATGGCAGAAGCCAATCAGATACAGAAGGACAAGGGTCAGTAAAAGACTTCCACAACAATAAATTGTCCAATTCTGAAGCTGATGAAACTATTTTACCTTCTAAAAGAGCTGACACCGCCGCAAGAAGCCTCAGTGGACATTTACAAAGACAGCCAGAAGTCTTACAACAATGCGTTGCAGCACAAAGAATACCAGATCCTTGCAGATCTATGTAAAAACTGCATGAACTCATACCTGAATGTAAGAAAATTTCTGGGTCATCACAACATTTGCAAGTTACTAAATGGATGGTATACATTGATTGAAAAGAGGAATATTATGCTTTTAACAGCAGGATGGAGGAAAACAACCCTCTACCACTAAAGCAAGTCCCAAGAACAGCCCCAGTAGCCAGCAGCAGCAATCCCAACGTGAAAAAGCAGCCAAAAGCTCAAAACAAGGGCAAAGGGAAGGCACCAGCCCCAAAGACTTACAGCCAGGCCTACAGGATTCCAAAGATTCAGCAGGGTGCCATGGAGAATGTATTTCAGATGGCCAGAACCATGATGGAATTACAGAAGAAGGAGGAAGCCAGATTAAGATTCCAGAAATGATTTTTGAAATATTTGATTCCATCCCAGAGTTGTATGAAGCTATAAATGATGTGAAAAATTGTCTTTCTGATAAAAATGAAACCATTTGTAACAACATTAAAACAAACAACTTGAGTCTGCGCCAAATTAATGAAACACTGATGTGTTTCAAAGAAGGTTTATAAGCAATTAAAACTTCCAATAATGATAATTCTTTTAGCAATAAAATAAATGAACAATCTGCCATTGTTAAAGAGTTAACAGACAAATATTCTAAATTCAATATTGATGACATAATTAAAACAAGAATTAAGCAAGCCATGAATATTATCAAGGCAGATAACAAGAAAGTCCTTGATGAAATTTCAAATTCATTTACTGAAGTAAAGACATATACCATTGCCTTGAAAAAGTGATTTGATGCTTCAAAAGAAGAAGTATAAAAATTATCAATGAAATTGAATCAAGTCACTGCTGATAATACCAGACAGACAGAGTTATGGCAAGAGCTGACACATAAAGAAGACATGTATAAGGTTAAAGTAATAAATTTAATACAAGCCTTCCAACATGAATAAAAAAATTCCCAAAGGTGTAGCAACAGTATAATGAATGATATTAAACAAATACTGAACACCTTACCAAGAATGTCTACACCTCTGAATCAAAATGAGGGCACAAGGATTCCAAACCCACAAGTATTTGATCCTGATAATTCACAGTTAAAAAATGAACTGTTCACTTCTTTCCATAACTTGGAACCATCAATGGGCGAAGCACTTTTTAAAGAAGTACCAAAACTTGAAGAATGGCCTCACTTCAGGGGTGGAGGAGAATATCACCATATGGAATTTGTCAGAGGAATTGACATGATTAAAGAAGATTTTGAATTACCAGAGAGATTTGTAACAGCAAGATTTAACACCTTTTTTACCAGATCAGCTCACAGATGATATACCAAGCTAAGACAAGCACATGGACACCAAAGTTGAACTTGGTGGAAAAACCAAATTATCAACAAATGGGCCAATGATGGTTAGAGGTTTAAAGTGGAAACAGCCTTTGAATCTCCCAAATTTAATGCTGATAAAGGCAAATCTTTATCATTGTTTTGCCAACAAAAAGACAGACCAAAAGAATTATACCTTGAAATGTCACAATCTATGATCCACAGGAAGATTCTGAGAGAGTGTGGAGGTGACTTAGAGCATGCATTCAAAGGCAGGAATACTGAAAAATCTTCAGCAGAGGATATTATCAATATATTAGAAGAAGTAACCATCAGAACCAAAATTGGTTCTAGTAGGGTGAATCTCAAATAAAGGTTTAATACACCTTGGTAGGATTCTGTGGACAAAAGCCCCAAATAAAATTCTAATAATGTTAAGTATAAATCTGCAGATAAAGTCAGAAAGTGACATATTTGCTAAAGCACCACCCATTTAGCCAATACATGTCCAAAGAGGGGGAAAGTCAATGAAATTGATATTGAAAAGGAACCTGAGAAAGATGACATAATTGAAGACAATTCAGACAATAAGTCATCAATATTTTCTGAATCTTCAAAAAATATAGAAAATATTAATGCCACTTTTGAAATCATGGAATCTTATTCCCACTTACCACAATTGAGCAATGGTCAACTTGATTTATCAAAAGTTCAAGATGCACAACTTATTGAAACAAAACCAAACAGGGGGAAAGGTTCTACAGCTGGTAACTCCTATATATCAGAAGTGGTGATTGACAACAAGCCCACTGACGTTTGCTTGACCCAGGAGCCTTCTGCTCTTCTGTTGGCAAATCTTTTCCTAAAACCTGTGTACCAAATTTTGAAGACCAATTGTTAACAATTGATGGTATAAAATTCAATAGTGCAAGTAATCCAATGAAAGTATTAGGAATTTTTGAGACCAATATCATATTCCCACACATTAATGGGAATTTAAGAATCACAGTTGAATTTGTTGTTATGGAAAATTGCTCTAGTACCCATTGTATATTGGGAAATGACTATTTAATCATGTATGGGATAGATTTTCATAACAACAAAGACAGATGCTTCACTTTTGGAGACAATAAGCGTCAGGAATTTGCCTTTTTACAATCTAAAAGACAAATTACAGTGTATAAAGTATCACCAGTCAACTTAGAATTGAAAAAATTCAAATCTGAAAAGTTGCAAGAGGCTGAAATAAGCCTTCATCTGACTGATAAACAACAAAATGAACTTTCTTCCCTTTTGTATGACCACAAAGGAGCATTTGCTTCAGACAAAGAACCTCTAGCAGCAATTATTGGTCATGAATTTTAAATAATTCTTAATATTGAGAGACCTTATCCACCACTCTTAAGGAGACCTGCATACCCAGCAATTCGCAAGTCAAGAGAAGCTCTGGAAACTCATATCAAAGAAATTCTAGACCTTGGTGTCATAAGAAAAGTTGGCCACAATGAAGAGGTGGAAATATCTACACCAGTTATAGTGGCATGGCATAATGGAAAATCTAGAATGGTTGGAGAATTTAGAGCTCTGAACACTTACACTGTTTCTGATAGGTACCCAATACCAAAACCCAAATCTCCCTTACTCAAATATCTCAAGAAGTGTATATAACCACTATGGATGCCCTTGAAGGATTCCATCAAAATGTGGTGACACCAAGAGCAAGAAAATATTTGAGAATTATTGTTCATTGTGGAGTGTATGAATATTTAAGAATTCCCTTGGTATCAAAATGCACCTTCACACTTCCAAAGAATGATGAATGAAATCTTCCCTGAAGAACTTTCAGAGGGATGGTTAATTATTTATATTGATGACATTCTTTTCTGTTCCAAGACTTGGGAGAAGCACAGGTACAGATTGTCCAGAGGTTTGACAAAAATTCAATCAGTGAACATGAAAATCTCCTTGAAGAAATTTCATTTTGGATTTAAAGAACTTAAAGCACTAGGACATGTTGTATCTGGTTTATCCCTTGGAATTGACAAAATCAAAGTTGCAGCAGTATTGCTAAAACCCATGCCTCAGAAAAAAAAGGAAATTCAGTCATTTTTAGGTTTTGCAGGATATTACAGGCAACACATTAAAGATTTTGCATCCATAGCAAGACCACTTTATAAATTGTGTGACAAAGACACAGTATTCAAAATTACTGTTGACAGAGTCAAGGCTTTTGAGTCTCTAAGAGAAGCCGTGACCACTGCTCCACTCTTACTGATTCCAGACTTTCAGTTTCCTTTTAAATTGTATATTGAGTCATCAGGGGATGGGCTGGGTGCTGCATTTAACCAAGTTCAAGTCATAAATGATAAAACTGTGGAAGGACCCATATGTTTCATATCCAGGAAAATCAAACCAACTGAAGCCAAATATGGAGCAAGTCAAATGGAATGTCTATCCCTTGTCTGAGCCCTAGAAAGATTGAGCTACTTCTTATAGGGATGTGCTTTTGAAGTGATAACAGATTGTACAGCTTTCAAATCACTTTTAAACATGAAAGCACCTAACAGACATATGCTCAGATGGCAAATAGCCATAAAAGAATACAGGAGCAATATGACTATTGTTCATAAAGAAGGGAATTTTCATCAAAATGCAGATGGACTAAGAAGATGGACATTACCAAATGACATTATTAATACTGCTTATGTGCCAGGAGAAGCTTCACCACAGATCCCAATAGAAGAAATGAGTGTTACAGACTTGAACACCACCTTCTTTGAAGAAGTAAGAAACAGTTAAACTCAAGATAAGAGTTGTAGCATCTTATGCCCATTACTAAACAAAGACTGTAAGGACAACTCTCTAATACAAGCCTTGGATGAATTAAGGGAGAAATATTATGATGAAGGAAGATTTCACCTACTGGATGGTATAATTTACCACAGATCCAAGTACACATGTGTCATGACACTTGTGGACAGGTCATTAATCAAACTTGTACTGAAAGAATGCCATGACAGCCCCTTTTCAGGAAATCTGCCAGAAGAAAGAACAAGAGAAAAAGTAAAAACCTGTATATGGTGGCCAATGTGGCAGAAAGATGTTGCAGAGAATTGCAAAAACTGTGACAGATGCCAAAAGGCAAATAAATCCATTAGCAAGAGAATTGGAAATATGATCAAAATTCAAGAAACCAGCAGACCTTGGGAAATTGTCCATATGGATTGGGTAACTGGCCTACCACCAGGAGGTGAAAGGAGTTATAATGCTTGCCTAGTGATTGTAGACAGATTTGGGAAAACTCCAATCTTTTTACCATGTCACAAAGATGATACAGCCATGGATACAGCTCTTCTGATATGGAATAGAGTAGTGTCATGGACTAGCATATTTACAAATATCATTAGTGACAGGGATCCTAAGTTCACTTCAGCACTATGAACAAATTGTCACCAATTATTTTGCACTAAGCTGTCTTTCTCTACAGCCTACCACCCACAAGCTGATGGTCTGGCTGAAAGGATGATCCAGACCTTAGAGGACATGGTAAGAAGATTTTGTGCATATGGCCTTGAATTCACAGATTGTGATGGATTTACCCATGATTGGTGTACTCTGTTTCCAGAACTGGAATTAGCATATAAAACATCAATCCATGCCAGTACCAATAAAACTCCTGCTATCCTAGAAAAGGGATGGAACCCCAAATTACCTCAAGATTCCTTGAGGAAAGATTTGATTGAACTACATCCCACAACTGCTAACTTCAAGTGAATGCTAGAAAAAGCTAGAAAGTATGCAGTAAAGTGCATGGAAGACTCTCTTGCATATGCTAAGGACAAATGGGATAAATCACATGCAACTCCAGATTTCAAAGGGGGGGATTTAGTTCTTGTATCCACCACTAACTTCAATAACATCAAAGGATTTAAAAAGATGAAAGACTCCCTTGCAGGACCTTTTGTTAGTAACGCCCTCCATGGAGAAAATGCTGTTGAAGTAGAGTTATCTGAAGAACTTAGAAATAAGCATCCCACATTTCCAGTGAGCTTGAGAAAGCCATATAAATCTAGTGATGCTGAAAACTTTCCCTTGAGGAATAAAGTTCCCCAAGTTCTGCCTCCTATTGAGTCATCTGGTAGTAAGAAAATTACCAAAGTCCTGAAAGAAAGAAAGTTGAGCACCAACAAAGTAAGGTAATACCTTGTTAGGTACAGTGACCCAACTTGTGAAGATGAATTGTTGCCAGAAAAAGACATACCTGAAGCTACTAAACTTCTCAGAAGGTTCAGACACACTAGAAATAACAATATTACAAAGTAATATTCTTTTTTTAGTGGGAGGGAATGTGAGCCTTAGGGATATTTTCATATACCCAAAAGACCACAAATGATAAATTACAATACAAATATAAATAAAATAAATTTATTTATATTATAAAAAGAAAAATTGAAAGATAAATTCAAATTTATATTTAAAAATCAGAATTTAATTATAATAATATAAATACAAATTTATATTTAAAAATCAAAATTTAATTATAATTTGAAAATAAAATTACAATAAAATTCAAAATTATGAAAATACATTTTTACTTGTAAAAATTAAGTAAAAATGAATTTTTAATAAAAATTATGAAATTGAAATATTTTTGGTAAAAAGTTATATAAAATATATTATAACTTTTTATCAAAGAAATAAACATAAAGAAATTATCACACCATTGGATTCCTCATAAAAAATAAAGTGGGGTCACCTCT
Source organism: Austropuccinia psidii (assembly GCA_023105745.1). Taxonomy (NCBI): domain Eukaryota; kingdom Fungi; phylum Basidiomycota; class Pucciniomycetes; order Pucciniales; family Sphaerophragmiaceae; genus Austropuccinia; species Austropuccinia psidii. The sequence continues at coordinate 43,061,528 of JALGQZ010000002.1, forward strand.
GGATGAAATTTCTGTAACTCAACTCTAAATAAGCTTAAATTAAGTTTTTTGTATTTTTTGTGAAAAAGGATGAAAATCCTCAAAACCTTAATTTGATTCACACCACATGTGGTGTTAACCATCAATTTTTGTGTTAAAATTGAGGTTTTATGTTTAATTAAGAAGCTATGAGGAATTGAAGTCTTTTCAATTGAATTCAACTTAAATGTCAAAATGTGCGCATGTATTACATAAGTGAACTTTAATTTACATATGAGGTATTGATTATTTCAGATGTGTAATCAAAAACCCAATTAAATTACATGTGCAAATTATAATTGTATTACATGATGAAGAATTAAAGAAAAAATAAATTGGAAAGATTAATTCTGGGGGGGAAAAGACACTCTAGCTCTAAGGGGGAGCTAGACCCCCAAATTCCTTGCTGACTGGCGTGGGATGTTGAAATCCACGCAAAAGCTCATTAATTTTGGCCTTGAATTGAGTCACAGGGTCTTTGACTCAATTGATGATGAGGTTTTGATACCAACCAGGGTAGTTTTAACTGCTGCCAAGAGGGTAAAACTACCCTTCAGTTAAAACAATGTTAGTAAAAACAGATTCAACTGGTTTCTATGCCTCTTACACCCATTTTGACGTGTTTTGAAGGCTCTAGACTAGGTATTGCTATAGTAATGGCCGATTTAAGGGTCTAAAATGGCTAAAAATGGCAAAAAATGGCTTAAACCACCCCTTTTTTGGTCCAAACCAGGGTTCAATGATGCCATAATTGGAATTTTTGTTGACAGACTGTTTTTCACGACTGACAAGATTAAATCCAAATTTTTGAGTAAGAAAATTGATGGCTAGAAAAGAATGTCTTCTTTGCCCTACTTTTCTTTTCATCTAAGAATCTTTTCCTTTTATAATTAGTTTAAACACTGTTAAAACCAATCAATAAAAGATTCCAACCACCCTTTTTAAAAAATTTTAAACCCTTTAACCATGTGAAAAAATCATTATTATCATTTTTTGTAAATCTTAAAATCATTTTTACCCCTGAACCACCCCAAAAGTGAATTAAAGCATCTTTCATCACTGTTAACTTTGTCACTTTGTTTCCAAATTCACTCTGGTTACTTTAGGGTGTGTTATCTCTTTAATATTCTTTTTAAAGACTTTGTTCTTTAATTGATTGCTTGCAGTTCTTTTCTCAATTAATTCCAATTGAAATTGCTCTTGAAGTAATTTCTTTTGTAGCCTTAAATATCTCTTGCAGAGGTTTTTTGGATAAATCTTTATTGTTGGCAAAACAATAAATTTTTATTATATTATTTGTTTATACTTATAAGGTTAAAAACAATAAAACTGGATTGTTTTCTTCTTAACAATACTATTTATTACTATTTTTAAATAATTTTACCTTATAATAATTTTGAGGACAGGAAAAGTACTTGATATTTATCAAAGTTTCATATCCACACCTTCCAAGGAGTGAGTTGATTGGATGAATGAACAAGGATTGATTAGTAAATAAAAAATACATATGAAAATTTGTTGAGGAAATCTTCAAGTATTTTAAGAAGGAAATGAAAAATGTTTTTGGATTGAAAATTGTTGGAGAATTGTTGAGGAAAAGAGTTTTTATTCATAGGTTGAGCTTGTGGATTTAAAAAATATAGAGGAGAAGGAGGACTTGCAAATTTGAGTAAAAAGGAGAGGTTTGTTGTGAGGCAGTTTATTCAACAAGTGATTGTTTTTGAGCTTGTAGAGTTTGTTGATGACAAATTTTATATTGATAATAATATTGTTGGGGGGTATTGACAAGATGATGGGGGAAAAATATTTTGATTTTTTTTGGAAATTATAATTATAAATTCTGTGAGCTTGTGAGGTATGTATAACATACCCATAAGGCAACAAATTATTTTATATACAGCTGATTTACTCTTCAACAGACTTTTCAATTGAAATTAAAATAAAAAATAACAAAAAATAAGTATAATTTCTTTTTGGATAAACAAATTTATAAATATTACTTCATTTTTGGATTCTACACAGAAAAATAACCTAGGGTACACTCACAGGGTGTTATAACCAAAAAAGCTTATTTCTTATATTATTGGAAGATTCAAAAAGCTCACCATACTAATGTAACTTTTTTTAACAGTTTTTAAAATTGTTAAATTTAAGCTTAAATAAGCTTAAATTTAAAGTTGCATGAGGTTTATGCAAACTTACCAAAATGTTACTTAAAATTGAGTTGTTGTGTATATTTACTGAATTGGCTAAGTATTTGCCATACAGAATGTAAATCCTGCATGGGCTCAGCTTGAAATTGTTTAAGGAGATAGTATGGCTTTAAATAAATAAAAGGGCAAAATCCATGCAAAAAGGTGGGACAAAGGAGAAAGACCAAACAGAGCTGGGATACCCAACTTTTTGGATCTGCAAGGATTCAATTAAGGTTTTTTCCTGTATTGGAGGATCTTCAACCTTATTTTAAATTTAGGATTAGACTTTTATCCAACCTTAAAGCTTACACTGGTTTTATCCCAATCTGAACAGGAATTTCAAGCTTCCAAAGGGTAAATCCCAATATGCAGGCTTGAAATTAAAGCTTTGAGACCTGTCAAAGTTTCAATAAGCTTAAAACTTCAAATTTACAAGCATTAAAAACTTATCAAAAGTTAAGGTTTAGTGTGTATTGCTATTTTAAATGGAAAAATAGTAATAACTTCAAAATTCATTGAAAATTCAATGCTTAATGGATTTGCTTGAAACTTTCACACAGCTTACAATTTGATATTCTCTGTATAAAAATCAAATTATAAGTATCTTTTATAAACAGATTTCCTGGGTAATTAACCTTTAAATGTTCTCTTTTAATTATACTTAAAGAAAATCAAGATTTTTTTTAAAATTAATTAAAAATTGAGCTTAAGATATTTCTGCTTGAAACTCTATTTTTAAGTTGTTCATGTGAGGAACCTTTCATAAATAAACCTATTTTATATTAAAGCTTTAAATAATTAACTTAACTGAGGATTGAAGCTACAGGGAGTTAAGAATAGCACTGGGAACTCTAAATTGGAACTAAAGATAAGTTACCTTAAGCTAAGAACCTTATTTTGAAGCATGGTTTTTTAGTTTTGACCTGAGCATGCCCTCTATATCCATTATGAATCATGAGAGCTGCTCTTTAGACATAAAAAGAGTCTTTTCATTACTGTTTTTGTCCATCATCAATTATCAATCCAATCATATTAGACATGTAAACAGGTAAAGTTTTATTATATATAAAATCTTATTATTAAAGTATTTCTTAAGTATTTTATTCTTTATAAATCTTAAATTAAGGAATTGAAATCGTACAAATTAGAGTATTGTTGTAATAACCTATAATATATTTTGTCTTTAAAATATCCTTTAAAATCCACAAATTCCTCTCAAAAACTCTTTAATCATAATTTTTATTATGAAAGTTTTTTTATCTTTAAAAATATTGATTTTTGGTGTGTTTTTAACTTATAATAATTATTTAATTTAATAACTGTTTTTGTTTGAATTGTTGTATTGAATTTATATTATAAGTAAATTTTCTCTAAAATTCTATATTTGTAAGCCTTGAGGTATATTTTACATAACCAAATAGGCCATGATTATCTTAAAAATAAATTCTGAACTATGCATAACCCATAAGTTATGCATATATTCAAAATTCATCATTTTTGATTTCAGAAAAGATGAATAACATTTTATTGAGTAGGTAAATTCATGGATTTAAGGCCAGATTTGGATTCTACGCAAAAATATACCTAGGGTAGCTCCATAGAGTGAAGAAGCTCAAATTAACTCTTTGAGGTGGTAATATGGAAAATACTTCAATACCCTATAGAAGATCCATGAAAATTTCTGTTTTTCTCTATTTCACGCCAAAACAATGGGAATGTGAGAAATCCCATGTTACATATACACTAATAATAGTGTTATGCATGTTTTTGGCACTTAATATTATGGTATTCTTAAATGCACCTTTGGTACACCCATAGTGGATATCTCACTTGAAGCTTAAAATTCTATTTTTGATGTAAAAATTAGGCAAGGGGGACAAAAGACATCAAAGAGAGCCATGATACCCAACTTCTGAGGCCTCTGAGGCATGGACAGCTGCAAAGCTTGGATCCATGGCTGATCTTGGCCTAATTGGTAAACTAAAACCTTATGGGAACTTGGTTACCATGTTACAACTTCAGTAAATCATAAGAAAATAGCAAATAACCTGCTATTTTGATGTGCCAAGGAAGTAAAGAGCAACTTATACTCCTGTAACCATATCAATTCTTAATGAATTTCCATGGATAAAGCCCAAAATATTAATTAAAACCCTTTTTGGACTAGTATCCATTGATTTACCTCATAGCAACCAGCCATAGACTGCTATTTCCAATTCAACATAGAAATGAGGTAAAACTTCAAAAGTTCATTAAAAATACAATTCTTAATGAGCCTTTCTAAAGCTTTCAGGACCAATTGAAAACTGTATAATTCATATAAAAATCAAAAAGAATTAAACTTTTATATGTAAGATTAAAAGGTTTACTTACAGTCCATTTTTGAGGATTCCACATGAAACACAGAATCTTCAAAAATTTACAGAAAAGAAATTCTGGGATAAAATTTCCAATAACATTGATAACTTTTGGAAATCAATGATTATTTTGGAGTAAAAGAATATTTACAGTTGTTACTCCTTTTATTCTTAACCATAAATGGGTTGGTGGTCACATAAAAGCCTCAATTAAGCAATTCTGACAATCTTATGTGACAACTGATGATGCAATAAATTGTTCAAAAGGTTTTATTGTTTTCCCACTCACTGTTTTTTCAGTTTGCTCCATGGCACGCCTCTGTGAGCTGTCTTAGACTTAAAAGAGGCCTCCTCTTGCTGTTTTTTCCAAATAATCATCACATTATATTATACCCTTATTACCAACAAGTAAGTATTAGTTAAAACTATTTCTTAAGTGTCTTAATTCTTTCTGAATCAATCAAAAGGACGTGAAATAATGGAAATCAACTATATGTTGTTGTAATCCTGCTATAAATTAATTTTGATCCATTAAAATCCACAATTCTATGTCAAATCTCTCTACTTTTATCTTTAATAAGTTCTTTTGAAGTATTGGTGAGTGATTTATCTGTAATTCTTAAAGTTTTTCTCTAAAATTAGTTTTCTTCAAGAATTATCTTTATAATTATTCTTGTAAAAGATAATTATATATTAAAATAATTTTATTATCTTAATAAAAGAAGTTTTTATTATTAAATTCTTCTTGTAATTGATTATTGTAGACAATTACTGCTTACTGTTATAATCACTAGTAGTGTATAACATGTAAAAGAAATAATTCTTTAATTATTTAATTTTGGTTATAATAATTTTTATTATTATATTTCATAAGAATAGTCATAGTACTGTTGATTAATAGTCATATTATCAACAGTTTCATAGACACATCTTACAAATTTGGACTTATGATCCGTATTCAAGAACCAAAATCCCCTTGGGAAGTTGTCCACATGGATTGGGTCAAAGCACTTCCTCCAAGTGGTGACAAAAGTTATAATTCTTGTTTGGTCATTGTAGACATATATAGCAAAACTCCCATATTCTTACCATGTCATAAAGATGACACAGCTATGGATAATGATCTTCTTCTATGGAGTAGAGTTATTTCTCATATAGGGTTATTGGAGAATATTATAAGTGACGAGATCCCAAATCCACATCTGCACTTTGGACCAATCTTCACAGATTATTTGGGAACAAGTTATTATTCTAAAAGCATATCACCCTCAAACAGATGGATTGGCAGAAAGAATGATTCAAGCTTTGGAGGACATGATCAGGAGATTCTGTCCTTATGAGTTAGAATTCAAAGACCTGGATGGCTTTACCCATGACTGGTGCACTCTGATAGCTGCATTAGAATCGGAATATAAGACATCAGTCCATTCCTCCACAGGTCAAACTCCTGCTATGCTAGAAAAAGGATGGAATCCAAGACTGCCAGGAAACACACTGAGGAAAGACTTTATTGACATTCACCCTACAGCTTCCAGATTCAAAATAATTCTTGATAAAGTGCAAAATCATGCAAAGCACAGCATGAATGATGCTTTTGACTATTCAAAGCAGAAGTGGGACAAGAGTCACAAAGTACCAGACTTCAAAGTAAGGGACTTAGTTCTAGTTTCAACCTTGAATTTTAATAATATCAAAGGCCCAAAGAAAATTAAAGATTCTTATGTTGGAACTTTTGTTATTTTTGCCTTACATGGAACCAATGCAGTTCAACTGGAATTGAGTGGTGAATTGGAAAATAAACACCCCACCTTTCAATTCAGCTTGATAAACCTTATCAACCAACTCACAAAGAATTGTTTCCTTTAAAGAACCAAGCTCCTTTAACTCTACCACCAGTGGAACGGAGTGAATACAGAAAGATAAAGAAGTCATAAAAGAAAGGAGATTTAGGGGTAAAAATCAAAGAGAATATCTTGTCAGATATAGCAATCCAGTACATGAAGTTGAATGGCTGGCAGAATCAGAAATACCTGACTCAGATAAGCTCTTAAGAAGATTTAGACATGAACAAAGGCCACAAGCCTGAATGTTTCTATAAATATGCTTTAAATTACTTGATCTGAGTAATGTAAAGAGGTTGGACAGTGGACATTAACCGCCTTTGGGGCCTTTTTCTTCTTTATACCATTGATAAAATTATAGTACAGTTTTATTTCTTGGTGGGAGGGAATGAGAACCTTGAGGTATATTTTACATACCCAAATAGGCCACAATTATCTTAAAAATAAATTCTGAATTATGCATAACTCATAAGTCATACATATATTCAAAATTCATCCTTTTGATTTCAGGAAAGATGAATAATGTTTTATTGAGTAAGTAAATCCATGGATATAAGGCCAGATTTGGATTCTACACAAAGTTTCACCTAGGGTATCTCCATAGAGTGAACAAGCTCAAATAAACTCTTTGAGGTGGTAATATGGAAAATACTTCAATACCACATAAAAGATCCGTGAAAATTTTTGTTTTTCTCAATTTCATGCCAAAATAATGGGAATGTGAGAAATCCCATGTTACATATACACTATGAATAGTGTTATGCATGTTTGTGGCACATAATATCATGGTATTCATACATGCACTTGTGGTACACCCATAGTGTATATCTTGAAGCTTGAATTTCTCTTTTGACATGAAAAATAGTCAAGGGGGACAAAAGACATCAAAGAGAGCCAGGGTATCCAACTTCTGAGGCCTCTGAGGCGTGGACAGCTCCAAAGCTTGGATCCATGGCTTATCCTGATCCAATTAGTAAACTAAAACCTTTTGGGAACTTGGTTACCATGTTACAACTTCAGTACATCATAAGGAAATAGCAATTAACCTGCTATTTTGACATGCCAAGGAGGTAAAGAGCAACTTAGACTCCTGTAACCATGCCAATTCTTAATGACATTCCATGGATAAGCCCCAAAGGAGTAATTAAAGCCCTTTTTGGACTAGTATCCATTGATTTACCTCATAGAAACAATCCATATAATGCTACTTGCAATTCTACATAGAAATGAGTTAAAAACTTCAAAAATTTATTAAAAATACAATTCTTAATGAATCTTTCTGAAGATTTCAGGACAAATTAAGAGTTGCATCATTAATATCAAAACCAAAAATAATTACACTTTTATATGTAAAATTCAAAGTTTTACTTACAGTCCATTTTGGAAGATTCCATGTGAAACACAGAATCTTTAAAAATTTACAGAAAATACATTTGGTGATGAAATTTCAAATAACATTGATAAATTTGAGAAATCAATGATTTTTTTGGAATAAAAGAAGATTTACAGTTGTTACACATTTTGTTCTTAACCACAAATGGGTTGGTATTCACGTAAAAGCCTTGATTAAGTAATTATGATAATCTTATGTGACAACAGCTGATGCAATCATTTATTCAAAAAGGTTTATTGTTTTCTCACTCACTGGTTTTTCAGCTTGCTCCATGGAGCGTCTCTGTGAGCTTTCTTAGACTTAAAAGAGGCCTCCTCCTGCTGTTTTTTCCAAAAATCATCACATTATTCAAATATACCTTTAGTACCAACAAGTAAGTATTAGTTAAAGCTTTTTTGAAGTATTTGATTCTTTCAGAAATCAATCAGAAAGACGTGAATTAATAGAAATCAACTATATATTGTTTTATTATTGTTAGAAATCAATTTTGATCCATTAAATCTAAAATTCTATGTCAAATCTCTCTACTACTATCTTCAAAAAGGTTCATTGGATTAATAGTGAGTGATTTATCATAATTCTTAAAGTTTTCCCTAGTAATAGTTTTCTTCAAGAGTTATCTTTATAGTTATTCTTCTAAAAGATAATTATATATTAAAATAAATTTATTATTTTTAAAAAACAAGTTTTTATTAATAAATTCTTCTTGTAATTGATTCTTGTAGACAATTACTACTTACTGTTATAATCACTAGTAGTGTATAACATTCAAAAGAAATGATTCTTTAATTATTTAATTGTGGTTATAATAGATTTTATTATTATATTTCATGAGAACAGTCATAGTACTGTTGATTAATAGTAATGTTATTAACTGTTGCATAGACACATCTTACAAAAATCATCATAGCCTCTTCCAAAACACACTACATAAGACTTCAATCCAAAGCAAACACAAATTATATTGCTTATGACTCTAAAAGAAAGATAATCTTAACAAAATAACCATAAAATATGAAAAAAACAATGATGCAGTTTTATGTCTTTCTCAGGACCTTTATATTTATGGAGAGGGTAACATATGCATATTCAATAATCTAAAAAAAACAGTGGATCCTCTAAAGATTCTACCCCCAAGTCTTTCTTATCATTTTTTATTACCCTTGATATCACGTAATACTCATTTCTATATCATTATTAATCATACTTGAGAGAATCTTTAACTTTGAATAGCACCCTGACACTATATAGTGGTTGTCACCAAGGACATAACTTTAATCAAAGCAAAGTTATTTCCCCTCATCAGACTATGTCTGAACTTGGCTGCTTAGAGTATGTGCTTATAAATGTGAATTTACACCTAGTCTGCCAGTCCAAGTACCACCTAATGCAGGGAGGCCATTAAAGATAATCAATTTCTGAATCAATAATGTCTACAAAACTCAAAGTTATAAATGAGTCAAACCTTATAAAGAATATTTAAAAGGCTTAGTGTAGTAATATAACTAGAGTGCTTTTACAAATTAAATAAAAGAAAAGAAAAATAAATTTTTTATGTAAAAGAAGCTTCAAAAGTTCCCTTTTTGAGGTTACAGGTATAAATAAAATGTATATAAGAGGGATATGTATAAAAAATCCAAAATAAGAGGTACAAAGTAAAATTGATTGATAAATATAGTCATGAAGACTAAAAAAAGAATAAATTTAAAAAAATCACAGTTTGAGGTCTTGTTTGGGACTCAAATGAGGGTAAATAGCACCCTCAATTTATGCTCTTTTTCAGAATCCTAAATCCACCTTAACTCCATTTCATCAAAATACAGAAAATAATCTGACCAATCAAAAAAACCCTACAAATTCTGACCAATCAGAATTCACACCCAGATCCTGACCAATCAAAACCACTTGAACTGAAATTTCAATTCAAGACTCAACCTCATAAAAACCACTATCTAACTCATTGCTAATGAATTATTTGGGCTTAATCATCCTCCTTTTTTTATATTGAATATATATATATATATGATAATTTAAAATCACAAAAATAATACTTAAAAAATCACAAAAACCAATAAGATAAATCAATAGAACAGTTTAAAATCAAAAATAAAATATAACAATCAAAAATATATATATATAATTCAACAAGATAAACAAAAAAATCAAAATAATTCATAAGAAAAAAAAACAAAAAATAAATAAATAAATAAATAAAAAGATAAATTAAAATCAATTTAATTAACTCAAGGTATAACTTAAACCAAAAAGAATTTTAATTTTTAAACTTTAATTTAAGTTATATTTTGATTTGATGGAAAAATGTTAGCTATTTTTTCATTCATATACACTTTTTCAATACACTTTCAATTATTTCTTATTAAAATAAAATTTATTTTTTTATTTTTTTTTGATTAAATAGAAATTAATTTTAAATTTAACATTAATTTAATTAATATATAATTTATTACTATTATTTTAATTTACTATTTTTTTTATGTTTGTTTTATATCTTTTTATTAATTAAACTTAAATCAAATTTATACAATTATACTTTATTAACATTAATTAATAAATATATAAACTTTATCAAAATATTTTTCCTTTTAATTTTTTGTTTACAATTGAGTTCAAATTAAGCTCAAATTTGATATTAATTAAATTAATATATAGATTTTTATTCTTATTATTTTTTATTGAATTAGAATTGAGTTTAAATATAATTAATATAAAAGGTTATTATATAAATATAATTTTATTATATTTTTTTTTTAATTGAATTTATTTAATTTTCATTTTGTTAAGAGTTAAATTCATCAAAATATGGATTATATAAAATCTGAAGTAAATTTAGTATAATTTATATTTATACATATTTCTTTTTTTGTTTAAATTTAATTTTGACTTATATGTTACATATATGTATTTTAATTTAATTTAATTTAATAACTGAACTACTGTGCTTCTTAGCTCAGTTATTAACAAGCCTGGATGCTGCGCTGCTTCGGCCGTGCCTTTTCCTTTTCTTTTGACAATGGCGCTTCTGCCACTTCCATTATTTATTTATTTTTTATATATTATTATATATAAATTTATTTGAAAAGAAATTTTTTTAATAATTTGCAACCTTCAATCACCAATCCGGGTTTACCACCAGTACCTCTTCAATTTCCCATTTCCGCCTCCTTCAAGTCATTTTCTTAATTTATTTCTTCTATTTACCTTAATGCTCCATTTGCTGAGGTGTGTTGTTTTTCCTTTTTCTTATTATTATTTTAGTTACTGTTATGTCCATTTGCTGACTTTTTGTTTTTCTTTTTTTTCTTAATTCAATTTACAAGTAATCAATCAAATTCATCATTTAAAGTTTTATTATGCTATGGCTAGAGGGATTTCATTGCATTATTTATGATTTAAGGAGCCGCTTTAGTAAGTCATTCTACTTCTTTTTTTTATTAATATTTCTTTTTAATTTACCCTAGGAAACTCAAAGACTGAAAAATATTAATAAAATCATGTTTTTTAGCATCAAAAGTCAACCACTTAGAAGCAACAAATTCTCCGCTACAATCCATTTAAATCATCAACTTTATTCTTTCAACTTCAACTCTAACAATACTCCTTTAATTTTTCTGAACACCTCCTCTATTATTAGATCCATAGAACCGTCAATTTTTTCCAACAATGATAGTTTAATAACTCAACCCCATGAAACTATAACAAAGGATTTGGAATCCATAGTTGATTCTTGGCTATCATTGTCTTCTTCATTGAATCCTTTAGCCAACAATTTCATTCCAGCAAATATTTCCCCCAATTCCCATCCTCCTACTTCTCCGGTTACCACACTTCCTGCTTATTCACCTTCTCTAAGTCTAATTTCCGATTTCAATCTGACTTCTCCTTGTCATACCAAACAAAGTCTCAAAGGCAAATTACTTTCTTTTTCCTTGTTTTTGCACGATGAGAGGGCCAACTTGAATTGATTAATTGAAGAATTGTTTTACAAAGTCACCCAAAATGCCACCAATGATCACTTGCAGGAGGCGTTAGTCTTGTTTATTTGCACCATACTCCACTGGTATAACCAGATGGAGTGGTAAGTTTTTCTTTTATTTTTTATTACTTTTTTTATATTTTGATCAATGAAAAAAAATAATAATTTTTCTTATTTTTTTTTAGGATTTTCATTGAACCTTGCGACAACATGACCAAGACCAAATTCAATGAATAAAAAAAATGTTTATATATATATATTTAGTCGTAGTATGATTTTTTTGGTTTGATCTTGACTATCAAGTAAAGTTCTGTGGTTATTTTGCTTTGATTTGTAAGCTCATTAGAGCTTTTAGCCTTTATTAATTGATGAAATAACCTCTTTTTTTACAAGCTCATTTGAGAAATTTAATTCTATTCTGCAATGTTATTTTATTTCATTTAGTTTTGAGTTAATAATGAGAAAAATAAATTAAAAAAACCTTTTTTCTTGAAAACAAAATGTGCCCCCAAAAAGAATAAAAATAAAAAATAAGGTAAAAAATAATAATAGAGTAATTTTGATCATGTATAATAAGTACAAACTCAAGTGTCCCAAATAAGTCAAAAAAAATAATCAATAAATAAATTAATTAGTCATAACAATTAAGTAAAGAACAATAAACTATCTGATAAATATAAGAAACAAAATTTATATATTTAAATATATAAATTTTAACAGTAAAATTGGATTAACAAATAATACTCCTTTGGGGCTTAAACTTTGATCTCCTTTTGGACTGATTTCTTTAAAATCTGAAATTAATTTCACTTTTAAATTTATGGTTAAAGAAATTGAATAACTGTTTTTTAATTTTATGCTTAAGCACTCTAAGAGTAAGACGAATTTCCTCTTTATTATTATAGGTGAGATTCAATTTAACTTCAATTATATTCTTTGTTGTAGGTTCATTAATTTTATTTCTGACAGAATAGTTTCTAGTTTTTGTATTTCTAGTGAATTTTCTTTCTCTAGAAATATGGATTGGGTTATTTGAAGGGCTATGATGCAGAATCCTAGGAATCTGGCCTGAGAGAGTGGTAGTTACTTTGGGAATTTGAGAGTTATTCAATTCCGATCTCTGCGCCAAATTTGTTGTTTCAACTTGTGGGTTACTCATATTGAAAAATGCATCATATAATTCCAAAAAATATTTTCTTCAAAGGTTAACTGGTCTTGACATACTTGCTCAGAATTAGCTGAAGGTTGGTTTTCATCATCTTCTTTCTTAAAAATTCCCTAAAATGGTTTTTTGTCCATTTCTTTTGAGAACTTGACTTCATAATTTGAAGTTTCAAGAATCTTTACTTGAAAGTAGGAGCTTGAGGATTCATATTCAAATTTTGCTTAAATTGTTGGATAAAGAGAGGAGGATCCTCTTGATGTGTGATTTATGCTTGAGGCTGAGATAACACTTCATTATCCCAAGGATTTCCTTCAAATATTTCTTCCAGAAGGGCTTGGATTTCTTCTTATGGTTTATGAAAGGTGCATGTATCTTTTAAGTTATTCCCTTGGTTGAAAAGTCCAGAAAATAGGTCTCAAATATCATCCATAAATAAGCCACTTTCAGATGCTAATGTCTCTTGAATTTATTTCTTCTCCTTCTCAAATAAATCAAGGGTTTAAATGCTTTTGATTTTCTAATGTTTAATAATTCTTGATTTTCTTCAAAAAGGTCTTCATTAACTGTATGAGGGTGTTCTATATCATACATTCCTTCTGAATGGAAGGTGTTCAATTTGAATGTACTTAGGTTCTTTTCCTCCTCCTCTCCCTTTGAGTGGGAAAATTCTACTTTTTGTTCCATGTCTTCTTCTTCTATTCCAATATCTTGTGAATTTGTACTTTATTCAACTTTTATTGATTATTTATGAATACTCTTCATAAAAGAAAAGTAAAGGAAGAACTTCTTTCCCAAAGTTAAATTGTTTGATTATCCTTCAACTGTAAATTGTAAGTAAATGGCTTCATCAGTTGGCATAACAACCTGTACTTTTTTCATTGAAATTTTATGTTTTGTTTTATTTTTCTTCTTGGGCTTAATTCCAATACTTAATCCAATTTATAATGGAAAAATATTTTCTTCAATGTTTTGGTTCCTAAATGCCATAACAGGATATTCCTCCCAGCCTACTCTGACATATATTACTTATTTCAATCCACATTTGGGTGACAAATTAGCAAAGGCTTTTTTTGAGAGTTGTCACTACCAATGGATCCTGTGCTTCTGTCAATTTCCAATTCCACAAAATTTAATTTGTTATTTACTTGGTCTAGGCCCAGAGGCTCTTGAGTTTGAATTGATCCTTTCTCTGATAAATTGGTATCTAAACTTTGATTTTTTGGCTCCACTTCAGGTTTGGTAATGCTATTCTCAATGTTAGCTGGATTGATTTCTTCTGTAATTGTTGGTTGAGTTCCAGGGAATTGAAAGTCCCATTGAACTTGAGATTTATTATTATCCTATATTTTTGAAAAATATCTTTTGATTTTGGAGGACCCCTTCATTTTTAAATCATTACAGTATTCTTCATTAGAGATTGCATCCTTTTTCTTTTTCCAAAAGTACCAATCTTTCCATATGTATTTGAAACACTTTTGACTTGCTGTTTTGGATTTAAGCCTTTTGTTTTTACTTGTTCCACTTCAATAGTGGGGAGCTTCCATGTTAGAGCTATAAGTGTTTTCAAATTTTGGATGGAGAAGAGGGTCATTATTTTCTGGGTTGCCAATTCCCTGTTAAGATACTAATAATTGTTCATTTTTTTCAGGTTCCTCTTCTTTCACATGATATATTGACTCATTTATTTTCTTGCTACTATAATTGTTCTTTTCTTCAGTATCAAATTGAACTTTCTTGAGGGGTGATTTTGATTTGAGTTCTTAATTTTTTGCTTCTGGAATTCTAGCATTTCTACACATTTCTATTCCTCTTGGTTGTCCTGTGTGCCATCCTTTTTCTTGTGGTGTACATATGGGTATACACAATCTTCTTCCATCAGACACTTTGTAACTGAGAATTTCCCCTTTCTGTTGAGAGTTTTCAAGTCTAATTCCATTTTCAGCAAGGAAAGGCCTTCCAATGACTGTGTCAACAGCGCCTCTGGCTACAAAGAAGTGAATTCTTATTTTATCTCCAGATGGTAAGACAAGAATAGTATTTTCTGATAATCCCACAATTGCTGTGCTGTGACCTCTAATACCTCTAATTCTCATGTTCAGAACCCTCATTGGTAGTCTTGTTTTTGATGGATTCCACTTCTGGAATTATACTGAGCTCAGCTCCAGTATCTACTAATGCTCTTACTATATGTCCTTCTTGTCCCACTGAGACCTCAATCATTCCAAGGGTACAAGAATAATGAATTTTATATTGAATGATTATTTATTGAGTTTTTGTTTGCTCTTGACTTTTAATTGACTTGAGAGAAATTTTAATTCTTGCATAAACTTGGGTGATATTGTGACTATCTCTTCTAAGGTGAGGTTAATTTTCTGATCCATGACCTTCTTCATGAATTTTTCAATTATTGATCCTTCTTCTTCAATTGAAGGCTTTTTTTTTACTTCCATCTTTGGTAATCTCACTAGAGCTTTCTCATCAGCTTCCTTCTCTTTAGCTGGTGTAGTAAGCTTTGTTTGGCTTGGTTCTGGTGGTGTGACAACCTCTTCTTGTTTTGATGACTTATATTTTGTAGGTATTATGATCTTTTTTTCATCAGCTTCTTCTTCTCCAATGAATCCACAAGGTATACTAGTCTTCTTTTTTATGGTGTCTTTGGGTTTAATATTCTCTTTTGAGGGAAGAGGTTGCGCTTTAAATTTTTCTTGATTTTCAATACTTTGCTTTGTGTTTCTCAAGCCATAAGCATACCCAAGAGGTTCTTCTAATCCTGTGGGAATGTATGGTGGTTCCCAATCACCCCAATTATCCATTGATACAAAGGCAGTTGACCTTTCCCTTTTCTTTTGTTCTTCCTCTTTGTTCTTTTCCTCTAACTTTATTTTGAGTTCCTCTTGTTCCTTCTTAAATTTCCTGACTAAATATTTTGGTGGAAATTTTCCATCATTTGGAACCCTTTCCCATTTGGGATATAAATAATTGAAACCATGTCTGATAACCCATTTCTTGTTTTGATAATCCACTAGTTCAGTACATCTTCCAGCTTAATGACCTTCTTCCATGCAATAGTAACATTTAACAGCAACCTTTGGTACATTCTGTGCTGGAACATAGGGCACACTTCTGTTTGGTGGTGGGGAAACATTATCTCTTGGTCTGCATCCTTGATTGTTTGACTGAGGGTTATTAATTATTTTCTTTTTGGGTGAAACCACATTAGTTAATTCATTTGATTGATCCATGAACTGTTTGAAATCTTCATTTTCAGCAGGTGCCTCATCCTTGACTACTTCCTTTTGTTCTTTTAGGGTTTTTGTAAGTTCTTTCATTTTCTTGAGGGCTTCTTGCATTCCTTGAATTTAACTCTCCTTTCCTTATTCTTTGATTATTTTTGTTCAGCTATCCTTGGGGGTGAAAGTCTTTTAGTGACTAATACTCTTGCTTCCAATTCCTGTTCAATGTACTTCTTCAAGATCTTCATTGGTGGTATGAGATATCCTCCATCTTCTGCTCTAACCATGACATTCTCCTTTATCATTTCTTTCCTAATAGCTCCTTTTATGTCTGCAGAGAGACAGTCAAACAGATCCTCATGAAACATATTATCTTGAGGAATATATTTATATCTTAAAAGTTATGTAATAATTTTCTCATATTCTCCAATAAATCTCTTATACTGTGAAAGATTACTGATTCCTCCTTCATCCTGTGTATCATTTAATAGCTGTACAAGGCAATCCTTTCTATATCTTCTTTCAGTTTCAACTCTCCCCCATTCTGTTATAAGGTCCTTTTTGAGCTGGGTCCAGTTTCCTTCTTCATATCCTGGAATAGCTTCCATTGCATCACTAATTTTGGAATCTGTTTTCCAAAATGCCATCTGAATTGCCACATCTTCTTCTTTTGCACCTTAAATTTGAGCTATTATTTAAATCTTCTTGATAAATTTTTCAGCTTCCTCACCATGGAAATTTAGTTTATAATTCTTTGCTTTAATCTTTACTACTTATCTTTCTTTCCTTGGGATCTCTTGTTGTAGTTGACTTGGATTTGTTGGTGTAGAAACAAAAACTCTCCTTGGAATATTTGATGGTCTTGACTCTGTTTCTGGAGTAGATTTTCCTCTAGGTCCAGATGTTGGTGATATTAGAAATTCTTCTGGTCTTATGTGTCTTGGTAAACTGGGCTCATTAGGACTAGCCCCTGGTGTGTATTATGTTGATTCTCTTCTTTTCCCCTTCTTTTTACTTGAATTGTTGATAGTATCCTGTAACTTCTCTGCCATTTGCTTTTTTGTCTCTTTGAAACTCCTCATTAGATATTCACTCTGATCTTCTTCCTCACTTTCCCCCTAATACTGTCCTTCTGAAGTATCTACATGTAATGGTGGTAATTTTGATGCTTACTGATCCATATCCTGTACCTTATAAATACTCTCTCCTGACTCTACACTTTCTTTTTTTCAACTTCTTGAATTTTCTTATCAGATTAAAATAAAATCTTCTAACTCTTTCCTTTTCCTTGGCTTCTGTTCTTTGTGTAGGAGTTAGTTTACTATAATCCCTTTTAAATCCTTGTTCTGATGTTGTTGATCCTTCTCTTGGGTAATAATAATGGTAAGATCCAGATGATTCTTTTGATGGTGATTATGAGGATGATTTCTTATTATTTGAGGCAAGTTTTCAAAATATATTTATTTTATTAATTTTATTGTTTTGAGAACAAGATGAAGAGATGCTAAGGGTATTCCTATCTAAAATGCCACTGTTGGGACACCAGATCTGTGAACTCCTCTGTGTGTGAGATAAAATGGGAAAGTACCTGGAAGGGGAAATTACAATAAAACAGTTACAAATTTATGTTTGAAACTTGTAACCCTTTCTCTGCTTGTGTTCTAGAATAATTTAGACTGACCTTCCTAATGTGCTAAGTTATCTTTACTGAGTTCACCAAATCAATTTTATTATTGATAGTGGCTTGATCAGAAAATATTGTACTCAACAATCTCTAATCAGACTTTTCTGTACTCAAAACAATGGTTATTTAAAAGCTTAGCAAATAAATTTTTTTGAAGCTTTTGGAAGGCTGAGTGGATTCCACTAGATACTTGTACAAAAACATATAAAGTAATATAATGATATAAAATAAATAAATAACAGTAAACACTATTTTATAATACAAAACCACAAGATGTTATTTTCTTGATAATTCTTCAGTAAATATAGAAACTAATAGCTAGGATAACAACAATCTTTAATTCTCTGAAATGACAAACTTGAAAGGGTAAAAGTGTATTCAAAGCCCTTTCTGATGTGGTGGATGGGCTAACGCTCTAATATTTGGTAATATTATAGTATAATATAGTTAATTCAATTATTATTTAAGTATTCTGTGGTAGTATTAAGCTATATAAGGTCTTCTGGGTTGTTGATAATAATAATAATAGCTAATTGGTATAAGCTCAATATTAATTTGAGCTAAAAACTAAAGTATTTAACTTAATTTTGTTCTTTTCTGTTCCTTGATGAAAATTTGCTAGGTATTACCCAACAAATACAAATCATTATTTACTTTAAAATTGATAAAATTACTGTGATTGTGCAGGTTTTCTTTTAAAACAAGGAAAATTACTCTCTTTGAGGAAGTTTAAAACAAAAACTACCTCAAAACTAATTGAAAATGATTATGTTTTATTTCAAATCCTACAAAATTCCTTCAGTTTGAAGGTTTCATTTTAAAACTCTCTAAAAATTGCTTTTAAGGATTCAAACACTAAAGTCCAGAGATGCCTTACTCATGAGCTTCAAGCTTTAAGATCATAATTAAATAAGGCACTGGGCTAACTTCTAGTAAGGGATGAATTAAAGTCTTTTCACACTATTGGTTCTCTTGATCTATTTCAACAATGGACTTCAGCTACTAGGCTTAATTTATCAAATAAATCTGTAGTATAACCTCCTAGAGGAGGTATCAGAAAAAATAAATTCAATTTACAGTTTCTAGATGGAGAGAAGGGAAAAATTGGGAGAGAGGCCCTCTATTTATATCCATGGGGCCCTCCATAGGGGTGCAAAAAAACAGGGGACTTAGAAATTTTCAGCCTGTGGTTGCTGTACAACACTGTGAAAGCTTTAGTTCTGGATTTGCAGGGGGAATGTGTTGTGACATGACACCAGTCTAGATTTATTCACTTCACTTTTCATAACAATGTGATTTTTCCTGACCAGTAAGATCAATTAATTCTTATCTTACCTTTTCATGTGGCTGTGAAAAACAGTCAAACCTTAAATTTTTGACCTGAGGCCCTTATCTCCATGTACTACTCAATTGATTATAAATCAGTCACCTGATTTTACTGTGTTATAGTTTTGTGGTCTTTGAGGGCTGACTTGTGGTTTAGGCTTCACATTTTTCTGAAAATACATATAGGAATGAATTTCTGTATTTGTTATTGACCTGTATTACCTGTTTTCTTCCTGAAAATTTCTAAATCTTCTTAAATATTCCCAAAACTTCCAGAAATTTCACTTTCCCAAAGATTCAAAATTTTGAGAATGTTTACACTGGGGCTTGAGCCCATGGCCTTGCCAGATTTCAGCTTTAGAGATCCTCCTTGCCAGCTCTGCCAGTTGGCCTTTCCTGAGACTCCCAAAATAGTGAATACATTCACATGTCCCATTCCTTTTCTCTTCAAAAATATTTTTCAAACCTACTAGCCTTGCATAATTGCCTTCAAAGAGGAGCACTATGCAATACTAATAGATAAAAACAAAATAAAACAAACTAATACATACCATATCCCTTCCAACATCCAGTCCCACTCTTCATTTCTGCAGCTCCAATGGCAAATTTGGAAGTCATATTAACAGAAACGTTGATTTAATATGGCCTTTATAATTCAACAAGAAATTATTTAATGATTCAAAGGAACTCAATGATGCTTATCCCCTCCTTGGGTGGTTCATAACAGAAAAAATACATGAAGTTTCCCAAAATTGATACCTCAAAAGTGTTTTGTTCCACACCTTGAACCTTCTATGTCTTCTATGATGCCTACAGCTCTGCGCTTTTATTAATTGGCATCCTCATTGTGACTTTAATTATAATAATCACTCACTTTCTTATACTTAAGCATATTAATATATATATAGATATATGCATAAAAAATTATTTACAGAGAAAATTGAAGAATGTCTTTTATTTGGGTACTTTCCATCACCATTATGTGCTGGATAGTGCAGTGGGGTGACACTGGCAGAGAAATCCTGTGGTTAATTTTCCTTAATAAATATATCATTTGTGTTCTTCCATGCTTATTTTACTGTTATTTTCCCTCAAAGGTGATTTCATACTATTGGTATCCTCTTTCATATACATAATTACCATAAAAATAAAACGTTTATCCAGCTGAACTGTCATGGTATACCACAGTGGTGTCATCCATCAATTTTGGTGTTAAAATTGAGGTGTGGTTTGTAATTTAGAAGCTATGAGGAATGGAAGTATTTCAATTGAAATGTCAAAATGTGTGCATGTACTACATAAGTGACCTTTGATTTACATTTGAGGTATCAATTATTAGAGTTGTATACTGTAAGAACTCAATTGAATTACATATGTAAATTACAAGTATAATACATGATGAGGAATCAAAGAAAAAAAAATTGGAAAGATTAATTTTGGAGGGGGGAAGGAATATTGGCTCCAAGGGTGCCTGACTCCCCCAAATGCCTTTCTGACAGGCATGGGCTGTCAAAATTTATGCAAATGTTCATTAATTTTGGCGTGGAATTGAGTCACAGGGTCTGCAACTCAATTGATGATGAGTTTTTGATATTAACCAGGGCAGTTTTGATTGTTTCCAAGAGGTTAAAACTACCCTTAAGTTGAAACAATTTAGTAAACCTACTTTTAGGTGGCTTTGATGTATCTTACACACGTTCTGACATATTTTGGAGACTTGAAACCAGGTATTACTATAGCAATTGCCAATTTATGGGACTAAAATGGCTAAAACCAGCCATTTTTGGTCCAAACCAGGGTTGAATGATTCCATAATTTGCTTTCATGTTGTCAGAGTGTTTCTCATGACTAATTATAGTTAAGTTTACTTTTTGAGTAAGAAAATTGGTGGCTATAAAACAATGACTTCTTTGCCCCACTTTTCTCTTCATGTGAGATTCCTTTCCTTTTATAGTTAGTTTGAAAGCTGTTAAACCAATTAATAACAGGTTCTAGCCACCTATTTTAAATCCTTTTGAGCATTCTAGCCAGGTGAAAAAAATTAGAAATACTTTTTGTAACCCTTATAATCATTTTTACCCTTGAACCACCCCAAAAGTGAGTTAAAGCATCCTTCATCACTGTTAACTTTGTCACTTTGTTTCCAAATTCATTCTGTTCACTTTTGGGTGTGTTTTCTCTTTAATATTGTTTTTGAAGACTTTTTTCTTATACTAATTGCCTTAAGTCCTTTTCTCAAGCAATTCCAATTAAAACTTCTTTTTCAGCCTTAAATATCTCTTGTAGAGTATTTTTGGATAAATATTTATAATATTATTTTTTCATACTAATAAAGTATGAACAATGAATTTGGCATTTTTTCTCCAGAAAACTCTTAAAATTTACTATTCTCAATTAAATTTTACCTTATAAGAATTTTGAGCCCAGGAAAAGTGCTTGAATTTTAATCAAAGTTTCATATCCACACCTTACAATTAAGGGCTCAGCCATGATATTTTACCTGTGACATATTTTTTACTTTTTTGATCTTTTTCTTATAGTGCAAAATTCAAAAGTCCATAAGAAAGACTTATAACTCAAAAAATCATCAAATAAAACTTTTTTTCATATTCTAAGTGAGGAACTATTTTTCATTTCTATTTTTAAAAACCCTGTTTTTTACTTAATTAATGCTTTTTCATCTAATTTTAGTTTCTGACAACATGGTAAGACAAAAGAAATTGAAACATCATAAACAGCTACTAGTATTATTCCTGCCATTCCTGTCAATTCTGATAATAATAGCACTGTCATTATAGCTCATAATAAACAAACAGAGCCAATTTCCTCTTAGTTAATCAATTTTGACAAAAGTAATACCCTCCCAAAGGAAAATAATTTAACCAATAGTAAGTTTTTTGATGTAAAAATACTATTTTAAGCCTTTTGAATTATAATTATTCCTTCAAACAGATCAGGGGCAGGTTCTCACCCCTCAGGAAGCTCCCAAAAAGGCTATAGACATTACTATGGCAGCAGCCAATCAGTTGCAGAAGAACAAGAGTCATTAAGTGAATATCAAACTCAAAAAATATGCCATTTTAAAGCTGATAGCACTGTTTTACCTTCAAAAGAAGCTGACACAGCCACAAGAAGCCTCATTGGACATTTACAAAGCCAGCCAGAAGGATTACAACAATGCACTGCAATACAAAGAGTATCAAATACTTGCATAACTGTGGAAAAACTGCATGAATTCTTACCTGAATGTGAGGAAATTTCTGTGCCATCCCAACACTTGCAAGTTACTGAGTGGATGGAATCCATTGATGGAAAAGAATAATATTATGATTTTAACACAGAATGGAGGAAAAACAACCCTCCACCACTCAAACAGGTGCCAAAACTAGCCCCAATAGCCAGAAGCAGTAATTCCAACGTCAAAAGAAACCACAAGCTCAGAAAAAGGGAAAAGGAAAATAACCAGCCACAAATCCATACAGCCAGCGCTACAGAATCCCAAAAATGCAACAGGATGCCATGGAAAATGTGTTTCAGATGGCCAGAACCATGATGGGATTACAGAAAAAGGGGGAAGCCAGATAAAATTATCAGAAATAATTTCTGAATTTCTAGATGGAATTCTAAACTTGTATATTGCTCTAAATAATGTGAAAAGTTATATCTTTGATGAAAATTCAGAAATTTGTAACAATGTCAAGATAAATAATCTAAGCTTGAGCCAAATAAATGAAACGCTTATGTGTTTTGAAAAAAAATTTAATAACAATTGAAACTTCAAATAATTACAGCTCATTTGGAAATGGAATAAATGAACAATCTGCCATTATAAAGGAGCTAACAGATAAATATTCTAAATTCATTATTGATGACATAGTTGGAGAAAGAATAAAACAGGCCATATATATTATCAAAGCAGATAATAGGAAATTACTTTATGATATTTCAAATTGGGCTACTGAATTAAAGATATATACTATTGCCTTGAAAAAGTGTTTTGACACCTGACAAGAGGATTTATCAAGATTAACAATGAAATTGAATAAAGTCATTTCTGATAATACTAGACAAACTGAATTATGGCAAGGCATGACAATTAAAGAAGACATGTATAAAATTTAGTTAATGAATTTAATACAAGGTTCTCAACACAAAGCTGGAAATTCCCAAAGCTGTAGCACCAGTAAGATTAATTAAATTTAACAATTACTGCACACCTTACCAAGAATTTCTACACCTCTGAATTAATATTAGGGTAAAAGATATTCCAACCCACAAGTATTGGATGTAGAAAATTAACAATTAAATAATGAATTTTTTCACTTATTTCCATAACTTGGAACCATCAATGGGGCAAGCACTTTTGAAAGAAGTACCAAAACCTAAAGAATGGCCTCACTTCAGTGGTGAATGAGAATACAACCATATGGAATTAATCAGGGTTATTGACAGGATTAAAGAAGATTTTTAATTAACAGACAGATTGGCAACAGCAAGATTTAACACCTTGTTTACCAGATCAGCTCACAGATGGTATATCAAATTGAGACAAGCACATGGACACCAAAGTTTGACTAGGGGGAAAACCCAAATCATTAACAAATGGGCCAATGATGCTTGGAGATTCAAGGTGGAAAAAAGCCTTTGAATCTTACAAATTGAATTCTTACAAAGACAAATCTTTACCATGGTTTTGCCAACAAAAATACATATTAACAGAATTTTATCCTGACATGTCAGAATTTATGATTCGCAGAAAAATTCTGAGACAATGTGGAGGTGACTTAGAGCATTCTTAAAAAAGAAGGACTACTGAACAATCTTCAGCCAAAGATATTATAAATATATTAGAAGAAGTAACCACCAGAACCATAATTGGTTCTAGAAGGGTGAATATTAAACAAGGTTTGATACACCTTGGAAAGATTCTGTGGACAAAAATCCCGAAATAAATTTTGATAATATGAAATATGACTCTGAAGATACAATTGGAAAGTGCCATATTTTCCAGAGCACCACACATTTAGCTAATACATTTCCAAAAAGGGGAAAAATAAATGAAAATGACATTGAGAAGGAACTTGATGTTGAAAAAGATGATGTAATTGAAGAAAATTCAGATAAATCATCAATATTTTCTGAATATTCAAAATATATATAAAATATCAATGTCACATTTGAAATCATGGAATCTTATTCTCAATTTCCACAATTGAGCAATAGTCAACTTGATTTGTCAAAATTCCAATATGCACAACTCATGAAAGCCATACCAAAAAAGCAGGAAAGGTTATACATCTGGTAATTCCTGTATAACCAAAGTGTTACTGGATAAAAATCCCACTAAAATTCTACTTTACCCAGAATCCTTATGCTCTTGTGTTGGAAAATCTTTTCTCAAGAACTGTGTACCAAATTTTGGATATCAATTATTACCAATTGATGGCATAAAATTCAACAGTGAGAGTAATCCAATGAGAGAATTGGGCATATTTGAGACCACTGTAATATTTCCACACATAAATGGAAATTTAAGAATTACTGTTGAATTTGTTGTTATGAAAAACTGCTCTAGTACCAATTTCATATTGGGAAGTGATCATTTAATCATGTATGGCATAGACTTACATAACAATGAGAACAGATACTTTTCTATTGGGGACAATAAGAATCAAAAATTTTCCTTTTTAACTTTTAAAAGAGAAATCACAGTGAATAAGGTATCACCAGTCAGCTTAGAGCTAGAGAAATGCAAGACAGAACAGATGAATAAAGCTGAAGTAAGTCTTCATCTTACTGATATACAGGAAAATGAACTCTATACCCTCTTATATGACCGCAGAGAAGCCTTTGAAACAGATAAAGAACCATTGGGAGAAAGTATTGGTCATGAAGTTGAAATTATTTTGAACATTGAGAGACCTTATCCACAGCTCTTGAGAAGGCCTGCATACCCAGAAAGCCCAAGATCAAGAGAAGCCCTTGAGCTTCACACTAAAGAACTGCTGGACCTTGGTGTAATAAGAAAAGTTGGCCACAATGAAGAAGTAGAGATAACTACACCAGTCATAGTGGCATGGCATGATGGAAAATCTGGAATGGTTGGGTAATTTAGAGCTCTAAATACTTACACTGTCCCAGAAAGGTGTCCCATAACAAAGATCCAAATTGCCCTCACTCAAATATCTCAATCAGTGTGCATAAGCACTAAGGATTCCCTCAAAGTATTTCATCAAAATGTATTAACACCAAGAGAAATAAAATTCTTGAGAACTTTTGGTATCTTAAATGCACCTTCACACTTTCAAAGGATGATGAAAGAAATCTTACCCAAAGAGCTTTTAGAAGGATGGTTATTCATTTACATTGATGACATTATTTTCTGCTCTAAGACTTGGGAGGAACATATTTTACAGATTATCCGGAGTTTTTGGAAAAATCCAATCTGTAAACATGAAAATTTCTTTGAAAATATTTTATTTTAGAATAAAGGAACTCGAAGCTCAAATCCCTAGGACATGTGTTATCTGGTCTAGAACTTTTAATTTACAAAAAGAAATTGCAGCAGTACTACTGAAACCTATTCCTCATAACAAGAAGGAAATCCAGTCATTTTTCAGATTTTAAGGATACTACAGGCAGAAAATTAAAGACTTTGGGTCCCTAGCAAGACCTTTTTATAAATTGTGTGACAAAGACCCAGTATTTTAAATGACTGTTGACAGAGTCAAAGCTTTTTAAGCCCTGAGACAAGCCTTAGCCACTTCTCCACTTTTACTGATGCCAGATTTTAACCTGCCCTTTAAGCTTTAAATTGATGCATCAGAAGATGGACTAAGAGCTGCACTTAAACAAGTCCATATTATTAATGACAAACCTGTGGAAGGACCCATATGTTTCATATCTAGGCAAATCAAACCTATTAAAGCAAGATATGTAGAAATTCAAATGGAATTTTTGTCTTGTTTGGCCCTTGGAAAAACTTAATTAATTTCTACAAGGTTGTTTTTTTGAAGTTATAACAGATTTTACCACTGTTAAATAACTTCTAAACATGAAAAACCAAACAGAAATATGCTGAGATGGCAAATAGCCATACAAGAATATAGAGGTAATATGACCATTGTACAAAAAGACAGAAATATTAACAAAAATGTGGATGGACTAAGTAGATGGTCATTTCCAAATGACATTTAAGCTTCTGCTTATGTGCCAGAAGAAGCCTCCCCATCAATCCCAATAGAAGGAATCAGTGTTACAGACCTGAACACTACCTCTTTTGAGGAAGTAGGGAACAGCTAAACTCCAGATAAAAATTGTAGCATCCTATTCCAATTACTTAATAAAGACTCTAAAAATAACTACTTAATACATGTATTAGATGAAATATGGAAGAATTCATATGATGAAGGAAGATTTAATTCACTTGATGGGATAATCTATCATAGAACCAAACACACATGTGTAATGACAGTTTTGGACAGATCCTTAATCAATCTTGTATCAAAAGAATTCCATGAAAGCCCCTTCTCAGGAAACCTATCTGAGGACAGAACAAGGTCTAAAATTATGACCTGCATATGGTGGCCAATGTGGCAAAAAGATGTTGCATAATATTGCAAAACCTGTGATATATTCCAAAAGGTAAGCAAATCCACTGGAAAAATACTTGGAAACATTATCAAAATCCAAGAATTCAGTAGACCTTGGGAGAATTTCCATATGGATTGGGTAACTGGCTTACCACCAGGTGGTGATAGGAGCTATAGTTCCTTCCTAGTGATTGTTGACAGGTGCAGTAAGACCCCAATCTTTTTGCCATGTCACAAAAATGATACAGCCATAAATACAGCTCTTCTGATATGGAATAGAGTAGTATCATGGACTGGCATATTCACACACATAATTAGTGAAAGAGATCCCAAATTTACCTCAGCACTATGGACAAAACTTAACCAATTACTTGGAAAAAAATTATCCTTCTCTACAGCTTACCACCCACAAATTGATGGTCTACCTGAAATAATGATACAAAATTTGAAAGACATGGTTAGAAGATTTTTTACATATGGCCTAGAGCTCAATGATTGTGATGGATTGACCTATGATTGATTTGCCCTTCTACCTGAACTGGAATCAGCATATAAAACATCTATTCATGACAATACCAATCAGACTCCTGCTATTCTGTAAAAAGATAGAATCCCAGACTACCCCAATATTCCTTGAGGAAAGATTTGGTTGTGATACATTCCACAGCTGCTAGATTCAAAGAAATTCCATAAAAAGCTTGTAAGGTGTGGATATGAAACTCTGATAAAATATTAAGTACTTTTCCTGTCCTCAAAATTTGTATAAGGTAAAATTATTTAAAAATAGTAAGAAATAGTATTTTTAAAGAGAAAACATGGGAATTTTATTGTTTTTAACTTTGTGAGTATAAAACAATAATATCATAAAAATTTATTGTTTTACCAACAATAAAGATTCATCCAAAAATATTCTACAAGAGATATTTAAGGCTACAAAAGAAATTTCTTCAAGAGCAATTTCAATTAGAATTAATTGAGAAAAGAACTGCAAGAAATTAATTAAAGAACAAAGTCTTTAAAAAGATATTTTAAAAAGAAAACATGCCCAAAAGTGACCAGAGAGAATATGGAAACAAAGTGACAAAGCTAACAGTGATGAAAGATGCTTTAGTTCACTTTTGGGGTGGTTCAGGGGTAAAAATGATTATAAGAGTTACAAACAATGATTATAGTGATTTTTTGACGTGGTGAAAAGGTTCAAAATTTTCAAAAAAGGGTGGTTGGAATCTTTTATTGATTTGCTCAACAGTGTTTAAACTAATTATAAAAGGAAAAGATTCTAACATGAAGAGAAAAGTGGGGCAAAGAAGACATCCTTTTATAGCCATCAATTTTCTTACTCCAAAAGTAAAATTTACTCTTGTCAGTCGTGAAAACAGTCTGACAACATAAAATCCAATTATGGCATCATTAAACCTGGTTAAGACCAAAAAGGGCTGGTTTAAGCCATTTTAGACCCTTAAATCAGCCATTACTATAGCAATACGTGGTCTAGCGCCTTCAAAACACGTCAGAATGTGTGTAAGAGGCGTAGAAACCAGTTAAAACTGTTTTGACTAACATTTTTTTAACTTAAGGGTAGTTTTACCCTCTTGGCAGCAGTTAAAACTACCCTGGTTGGTATCAAAACCTCATCATCAATTGAGTCACAGACCCTGGACTCAATTCCAAGCCAAAAGTAATGAACTTTTGTGTGGATTCTGACATCCTACGCCAGTCAGCAAGGATTTTGGGGGTCTAGCTCCCCCTTAGAGCTAGAGTGTCTTTCCCCCCCCCAGAATTAATCTTTCCAATTTCTTTTTTCTTTAATTCTTCATCATGTAATACAATTATAATTTACATATGTAATTCAATTGAGTTTTCAATTACACATTGTAATAATTGATACCTCATATGTAAATTAAAGTTCACTTATGTAATACATGCACACACTTTGACATTTCAATTGAAAATACTTCCATTCCTCATAGCTTCTAAACTAAACACAACACCTCAATTTTAACACAAAAAGTGATGTTTAACACCACATGTGGTGTGAATTAAATTAAGGTTTTGAGCATTTTCATACTTTTGTACAAAAAATACTAAAAACTTAATTTAAGCTTATTTAGAGTTGAGTTACAGAAATTTCATCCAGAAGTGGCCCCACTTTATTTTTTATGAGGAATCTAATGGTGTGATAATTTCTTTATTTTTATTTGTTGGATAAAAATTTATAATATATTTTATATAACTTTTTACCAAAAATATTTTAATTTCATAATTTGTATTAAAAATTCATTTTTACTCAATTTTTACAAGTAGAAATGTATTTTCATAATTCTAAATTTTATTGTAATTTTATTTTGAAATTATAATTTAAATTTTGATTTTTGAATATAAATCTGTATTTATATTTCAATTTTTATTTTTATAATACAAATAAATTCCTTTTATTTATATTTATATCTTAATTTATTATTTGTGGTCTTTGGGGTATATGAAAATACCTCTAAGGCTCACATTCCCTCCCCCTAAAAAAAGAACATTACTTTGTAATATTGTTATTTCTAGTGTGTCTGAACCTTCTGAGAAGTTTAGTAGTTTCAGGTATGTCTTTTTCTGGCAACCATTTATCTTCACAAGTTGGGTCACTGTACCTAACAAGGTATTCCCATACTTTGTTGGTTCTCAACTTTCTTTCTTTCAGGACTTTGGTAATTTTCTTGCTACCAGAAAACTCAATAGGAGGTATAACTTGGGGAACTTTATTCCTCAAGGGAAAGTTTTCAGCATCACTAGACTTATATGGCTTTATCAAGCTCACTGGAAATGTAGGATGCTTATTTCTAAGTTCTTCAGATAACTCTACTTCAACAGCATTTTCTCCATGGAGGGCTTTAATAACAAAAGGTCCTGCAAAGGAGTCTTTCATCTTTTTGAATCCTTTGATTTTATTGAAGTTAGTGGTGGATACAAGAACTAAATCCCCCCCTTTGAAATCTGGAGTTGCATGTGATTTATCCCATTTGTCCTTAGCATATGCAAAAGAGTCTTCCATGCACCTTACTGCATGCTTTCTAGCTTTGTCTAGCATTCCTTTGAATCCAGCAGCTGTGGGATGTATTTCCACCAATTATTTCCCCAAGGATGCTTGAGGTAATTTGGGGTTCCATCCCTTTTCTAGGATAGCAGGAGTCTGATTGGTACTGGCATGGATTGATGTTTTATATTTTAATTCCAGTTCTGGCAACAGAGTACACCAATCATGGGTAAATCCATCACAATCTTTGAATTCAAGGCCATATGCACAAAATCTTTTTACCATGTCCTCTAAGTCTGGATCATCCTTTCAGCCAGACCATCTGTTTGTGGGTGGTAGGCTGTAGAGAAAGACAGCTTAGTGCCAAATAATTGGTGACAATTTGTCCATAGTGCTGAAGTGAATTTGGGATCCCTGTCACTAATGATATTTGTAATTATGCCAGTCCATGACACTACTCTATTCCATATCAGAAGAGCTGTATCCATGGCTGTATCATCTTTGTGACATGGTAGAAATATTGGATTTTTACTGAATCTGTCTACAATCACTAGGCAAGCATTATAGCCTCTGTCACCTCCTGGTGGTAGGCCAGTCACCCAATCCATATGGACAATTTCCCAAGGTCTGCTGGGATCTTGAACTTTGATTGTATTTCCAAGTCTCTTGCCAGTGGATTTATTTGCCTTTTGGCATCTGTCACAGGTTTTGAAATACTCTGCAACATCTTTCTGCCACATTGGACACCATATGCAGGTCTTCACTTTTTCTCTTGTTCTGTCTTCAGACAGATGTCCTGAAAAGGGGCTGTCATGGCACTCTTTTAGTACAAGATTGATTAATGACCTGTCCACAACTGTCATGACACAAGTGTGCTTGGTCCTGTAGTAAATTATACCATCCAGTAGGTGAAAGATTCCTTCATCATAAGATTTCTTCCATACTTCATCCAAGGCATGTATTAGAGAGTTCTCTTTACAGTCTTTGTTAAGCAATGGACATAAGATGCTACAATTCCTATCTTGAGTGTACCTGTTTCTTACTTCTTCAAAGAAGCTGGTGCTCAAGTCTGTAATACTTATTCCTTCTATTGGGATCTGTGGTGAAGCTTCTTCTGGCACATAAGCAGGATTATCAATATCATTTGGTAACGGCAATCTGCTTAGTCCATCTGCATTTTTATGTATATTCCCATCTTTATGCACAATAGTCATATTGCCTCTGTAATATTGTATAGCTGTTTGCCATCTGAGAATATGTATGTTAGGTGTTTTCATGTTTAAAGCTGATTTGACAGCTGTAAAATCTTTTATCACTTCAAAAACACATCCCTCTAAGAAGTAGTTCAATTTTTCCAAGGCCCAGACAAGGAATAGACATTTCATTTGACTTGCTCCATATCTGGCTTCAGTTGGTTTGATTTGCATGGACATGAAACATATGGATCCTTCTACAGGTTTATCATTTATGATCATAGCTTGGTGAAGTGCAGCACCCAGACCCTCCTCTGATGCATCAATATACAATTTAGAAGGAAAGTTAAAGTCTGGCATAAGTAAGAGTGGAGTAGTGGTCAAGGCTTCTCTTATGGACTCAAAAGCATTGACTCTGTCAACAGTCATTTCAAATACTGTGTCTTTGTCACACAATTTATAAAGTGGTCTTGCTATGGATGCAAAATCTTTAATGTGCTGCCTGTAATATCCTGCAAAACCTAAAAATGACTGAATTTCCTTTTTTTTCTGAGGCATGGGTTTTAGAAATACTGATGAAACTTTGTTTTTGTCAACTCTAAGGGACAAACCAGATATAAAATGTTCTAGTGCTTCAAGTTCTTTAAATCTAAAATGACATTTCTTCAAAGAGATTTTCATGTTCACTGATTGAATGTTTTCAAAACTCTGGACAATCTGTACATGTGCTCTTCCCAAGTCTTGGAACAGATAATAATGTCATCAATGTAAATGATCAACCATCCTTCTGAAAGTTTTTCAGGGAAGAACTCATTCATCATTCTTTGGAAGTGTGAAGGTGCATTTTTGATACCAAAGGGCATTCTTAAATATTCATACACTCCACAATGAACAATAATTCTCAAATATTTTCTTTCTCTTGGTGTCACCATATTTTGATGGAATCCTTTAAAGGCATCCATAGTGGTCATATACACTGCTTGAGATATTTGAGTAAGGGAAATTTGGATTTTTGGTATTGGGTACCTATCAGGAACAGTGTAAGTGTTCAGAGCTCTAAAGTCTCCAACCATTCTGGATTTTCCATTATGCCATGCCACTATGACTGGTGTAGTTATTTCTACCTTTTCATTGTGGCCAACGTTTCTTATGACACCAAGGTCTAGAAGCTCTTTGATATGAGTTTCCAGAGCTTCTCTTAAGAGTGGTGGATAAGGTCTCTCAATATTAAGAAATGTCAACTTCATGACCAATAATTGCTGCTAGAGGTTCTTTGTCTGAAGCAAATGCTCCTTTGCGGTCGTACAAAAGGGAAGAAAGTTCATTTTTTTGTTTATCAGTCACATGAAGGCTTATTTCAGCATCCCTCAACTGTTCAGATTTGAATTTTTCCAATTCTAAGTTAATTGGTGATACTTTACTTACTTTAATTTGTCTTTTAAATGGTAAAAAGGCAAGTTTCTGATGATTCTTGTCTCCAAAAGTAAATTATCTGTCTTTGTTGTTATGCAAATATATCCCATACATGATTAAATAGTCATTTCCCAATATAAAATGGGTACTAGAGCAGTTTTCCATAACAACAAATTCAACTGTGATTCTTAAATTCCCATTAATTTGTGGGAATATGACATTGGTCTCAAAAATTCCTAATGCTTTCATTGAATTACTTGCACTACTGAATGTTATACCATCAATTGGTAACAATTGGTCTTCAAAATTTGGTACACAACTTTTAATAAAAGATTTACCAACACAAGAGCAGAAGGCTCCTGGGTCAAGAAAGTTTTTGGTGGGCTTGTTGTCAATAACCACTTCTGTTATACAGGAGTTACAAGCTGTATAACCTTTCCCCCTGTTTAATTTTGTTTTCATAAGTTGTGCATCTTGAACGTTTGATAAATCAAGTTGACCCTTGCTCAATTGTGGGAAGTGGGAATAAGATTCCATGATGTCAAAAGTTGCATTGATATTGTCTATATCTTTTGAAGATTTAGAAAATATTGATGACTTATCATCTGAATTGTCTTTAATTATGTCATCTTTTTCAACATCAGGTTCCTTTTCAATATCAATTTCATTGATTTTCCCCCTTTTTGGACATGTATTGGCTAGATGGGTGGTGCTTTGGCAAATATGGCACTTTCTGACTGTATCTGCAGATTTATACTTATTATTAGAATTTTCTTTGGGGTTTTTTTCCACAGAACCTTTCCAAGGTGTATTGAACCTTGTTTTGAGATTCACCCTACTAGAACCAATTTTGTTTCTGGTGGTTACTTCTTCTAATATATTGATAATATCCTCTGCTGAAGATTGTTTAGTAGTCCTTCTTTTTACAGCATGCTCTAAGTCACCTCCACATTGTCTAAGAATCTTTCTGTGGATCATAAATTCTGACATGTCAGGGTATAATGCTGTTAGTCTGTCTTTTTTTTGGCAAAACCATGGTAAACCTTTGTGTTTATCAGCATTAAATTTGGCAGATTCAAAGGCTGTTTCCACTTTAAATCTCCAAGCATCATTGGCGCATTTGTTGACAATTTGGGTTTTCCACCAAGTCCAACTTTGTTTTCCATGTGCTTGTCTTAATTTGATGTACCATCTGTGAGGTGATCTGGTAAACAAGGTGTTGAATCTTTCTGTTAACAATCTGTCTGGTAATTCAAAATCTTCTTTAATCATGTCAATTCCTCTGATGAATTCCATATGGTCATATTCTCCTTCACCACTGAAGTGAGGCCATTCTTTAAGTTTTGGTACTTCTTTCAAAAGTACTTGGCCCATTGATGGTTCCAAGTTATGAAAAGAAGTGGATAATTCATTTTTTAACTGTGAATTATCAGGATCCAATACTTGTGTATTTGGAATATTTTTGCCCTCATTTTGATTCAGAGGTGTATACATTCTTGGTAAGGTGTTCAGTATTTGTTCAATAACATTCATTTTACTGTTGCTACACCTTTGGGAATTCCTCTATTCATGTTGGAAGGCTTGTATTAAATTTATTACTTCAGTTTTATACATGTCTTCTTTATGTGTCAGTTCTTGCCATAGCTTTGTCTGTCTTGTATTATCAGCAGTGACTTGATTCAATTTCATTGATAACTTTGATACTTCTTCTTGTGAAGCATCAAAACACTTTTTCAAGGCAATGGTATGTCTCTTTACTTCAGTAAATGAATTTGAAATGTCATCAAGCACTTTCTTGTTATCTGTCTTGATAATATTTATTGCTTGTTTAATTCTTGTTTCAATTATGTCATCAATATTGAATTTATAATATTTGCTCATTAACTCTTTGATAATGGCAGATTGTTCATTTATTTTATTGCCAAAATAATTATCATTTTTGGAAGTTTTAATTGTTCTTAAAACTTTTTCAAAACACATAAGTGTTTCATTAATTTGGCATTGACTCAAGTTTTTTGTTTTAATGTTGTTACAAATGCTTTCATTTTTATCAGAAAGATGATTTTTCGCGTCATTTATAGCTTCATACAACTCTGGGATGGAATCAAATATGTCAGAAATCATTTCTGGAATCTTAATCTGGCTTCCTCCTTCTTCTGTAATTCCATCATGGTTCTGGCCATCTGAAATACATTTTCCATGGCATCCTGCTGAATCTTGGGAATCCTGTAGCCCTGGCTGTAAGGCTTTGGGGCTTGTGCCTTCCCTTTGCCCTTGTTTTGAGCTTGTGGCTGTCTTTTCACGTTGGAATTGCTGCTTCTGGCCACTGGGGCTGGTCTTGGCACTTGCTTTATGGTGGAGGGTTTTTTTTCCTCCATTCTGCTGTTAAAAGCATTATATTCTTCTTTTCCATCAATGGATGCCATCCATTGAGTAACTTGCAAGTGTTTTGATGACCCAGGAATTTTCTTAGTCAGGTATGAGTTCATGCAGTTTTTCCACAGATCTGCAAGGATCTGGTACTCTTTGTGCTGCAGTGCATTGTTGTAAGCCTTCTGGCTGGCTTTGTAAATGTCCACTGAGGCTTCTTGTGGCGGTGTCAGCTCTTTTTGAAG
Organism: Austropuccinia psidii; assembly: GCA_023105745.1. Classification (NCBI taxonomy): domain Eukaryota; kingdom Fungi; phylum Basidiomycota; class Pucciniomycetes; order Pucciniales; family Sphaerophragmiaceae; genus Austropuccinia; species Austropuccinia psidii. Next base: position 43,096,569 of record JALGQZ010000002.1, read on the forward strand.
GTAAAATAGTGTCATCAGCTTCAGAATTGGACAATTTATTGTTGTGGAAGTCTTTTACTGACCCTTGTCCTTCTGTATCTGATTGGCTTCTGCCATAATCACATCCATGACCTTTTTGGGAGCTTCCTGAGGGCTTATAGCTTGCTCATGATCTGGCTGAAGGCATATTTTATGATTAAAAAAGGTTAAAATAGTCATTTTACGTCAAAAACTTACTATTTGCCAAATTTTTAGCTTTCTGAAGAGTAGTACTGATATCTGGGTTGATCAATTCAGAAGAAATTGGCTTGTGTTGGTTATTCTGAGTTATAATAACAGTGCTATTATGATCAGAAATCACAGTGCTTGCAGGAATAATGCTAGTAACTGTGGATGCTGTGTCAATATTTTCTTGTCTTACCTTGTTGTCAGACACTAAAGTTAATGAGCGCCAATGAATTAATAAAAAAAAGGTTTTTCAAAAGAGAAATAAAAAATGAAGCCCCACTTATAACTATAAAAAGAAATTATTTTTTACCGATTTTTTGAATTATAAGTATATTTTTTTTATATATTTTTAAATTTTTCAATATAAGAAAAAAGATTTAAAAGAGTAAAAAATGATGTCACAGGTAAAATATCACGGCTGGGCCCCCAAATGTAAGGTTTGGATATGAAGCTTTGATAAAATATCAAGTACTTTTCCTGTCTTCAAAATTTGTATAAGGTAAAATTGTTTAAAAATAGTAAGAAATAGTATTTTTAAAGAGAAAACATGTCAATTTTATTGTTTTTAACTTTTTAAGTATGAAATAATAATATAATAAAAATTTATTGTTTTACCAACAATAATGATTTATCCAAAAATATTCTACAAGAGATATTTAAGGCTACAAAAGAGATTTCTTCAAGAGTAATTTCAATTGAAATTAATTGAGAAAAAAACTTCAAGAAATTAGTTAAAGAACAAAGTCTTTAAAAGGATAGTCTAAAGAGTAGACACACCCAAAAGTGACCAGAGTGAATTTGGAAACAAAATGACAAAGCTAACAGTGATGAAAGATGCTTTAATTGACTTTCGGGGTGGTTAAGGGGTGAAAATGATTATAAGAGTTTCAAACAATGATTATAGTGATTTTTTGACGTGGTTAAAAGGTTTAAAATGTTTAAAAAAGGGTGGTTGGAATCTTTTATTGATTGGTTTAACAGTGTTTAAAGTAATTATAAAAGTAAAAGATTCTAACATAAAGAGAAAAGTGGAGAAATGAAGACATTCTTTTAGAGCCACCAATTTTCTTACTTCACAAGTAAAATTTACTCTAATCAGTTGTGAGGAACACTCTGACAACAGAAAAGCTAATTATGGCATTATTGAACCCTGGTTTGGACCAAAAGGGGGCTGGTTTAAGCCATTTTTTGCCATTTTTAGCTATTTTAGACCCTCAAATCAGCCATTACTATAGCAATACCTGGTCTAGAGCCTTAAAAACACTTCAGAATGTGTGTATGAGGCGTAGAAACCAGTTAAAGCTGTTTTTACTAACATTGTTGTAACTTAAGGGTAGTTTCACCCTCTTGGCAGCAGTTACAACTACCCTGGTTGGTATCAAAACCTCATCATCAATTGAGTCACAGACCCTATGACTCAATTCCAGGCCAAAAGTAATGAACTTTTGTGTGGAGTTTGACATCCTAAACCAGTCAGCAAGGACTTTGGGGGTCTAGCTCCCCCTTAGAGCTAAAGTGTCTTTCCCCCCCCCAGAATTAATCTTTCCAGTTTATTTTTTCTTCAATTCTTCATCATGGAATACCATTATAATTTACATATGTAATTCAATTGAGTTCTGAATTACACATCTGTAATAATTGATAACTCATATGTAAATTAAAGTTCACTTATGTAATACATGCACACATTTTGACATTTCAATTGAATTCAATTGAAAATACTTCAATTCCTCATAACTTCTAAACTAAACACAACACCTCAATTTTAACACAAAAATTGATGGTTAACACCACATTTAGTGTGAATTAATTTAAGTTTTTGAGGATTTTCATACTTTTGTACAAAAAATACTGCAAACTTAATTTAAGCTTATTTAGAGTTGAGTTACAGAAATTTCATCCAGGAGTGACCCCACTTTATTTTTTATGAGGAATCCAATGGTGTAATAATTTCTTTATGTTTATTTGTTGGATAAAAATTTATAATATATTGTATATAACGTTTTACCAAAAATATTTTAATTTCATAATTTTTATTATAAATTCATTTTTACTTAATTTTTACAAGTAAAAATGTATTTTCATAATTTTCAATTTTATTGTAATTTTATTTTTAAATTATAGTTTGAATTTTGATTTTTAAATATAAATTTTTATTTATATTTTGATTTTTATTTGTATAATATAAATAAACTTATTTTATTTATATTTATATCTTAATTTATTATTTGTGGTCTTTTGGGTATATAAAAATACCTCTAAGGCTCACAAATCTAGAAAGCATGCAGTAAGAGGTATGGAAGACTAATTTTCATATTCCAAAGACAAATGGGACAATTTTCATGCTACTCCATATTTCAAGGTAGAGGATTTAGTACCTATATCTACTACCAACTTGAATAACACTAAAGTATGCAAAAAACTCAAAGACTCCTTTTCAGTGCCTTTTGTTATCAGAGACCTTCATGTAGAAAATTCTGTTGAAGTATAATTGTCTGAGGAACTTAGTAATATGCATCCTACATTTCCAGTGAGTTTGATAAAACCTCACAAATCTGGTGATGCTGAAAAGTTTCCCTTAACAAATAAAGCTCCCCTGCATATACCTCCTGTTGAACCATATGGTTTTAAGAAAATTACCAAAGTTCTCCAATACAGGAAATTGAGAATTAAGAAAGTAAGGGAGTACCTTGTAAGGTAGAGTGACCCAACATGTGAAGATGAATGGTCAGCAGAAATAGAAATACCTAAAGCTACCAAACTTCTCAGGAGGTTCATACACACTAGAAAAAACAATATTACAAATTAATATTCTCTTTTAGGGGGAGGGAATGCAAGCCTTAGAAGTATTTTAATATTCCCAAAAGACCACAAATAAAAAAATTATGTTATAATTATAAATAATTGAATTTATTTATACAAACAAAAATTTAAATATAAATATAAATTTTGTATAGAAACAAGGAAAATTTCATTATAATATAAAAATAAAATTACATTGAAATTTAAAATTGTGAAAATACACTTTTACTTGAAAAAATCAAGTAAAAATAAATTTTGAACAAAAATATTGAAATGGAAATTTTTTGGAAAAAATTTAAATGAAATTTATTATAGCTTTTTGTTCCAATAATTAAGATTATGGAAATTATTTCACCATTGGATTCCTTATAAAAAATAAGGTGGGTTCACCTCTGAGTGAAAATTTTGAAGCTCAACTCTAAATAATCTTAAATTAAGTTTTTAGTATTTCCTGTATGAATATCTGAAAATCCTCAAAACTTTAATTTAATTCACACCACATGTGGTGTCAACCATCAAATTTTGCATGTAGATGTTGGTGTGGAGTGTAGTTTAGAAGCAATGAGGAATTGAAGTATTTTCAATTGAAATATCAAAATGTGCGCATGTATTACATAAGTGAACTTTTATTTACATATGAGGTATCAATTATCACAGTTGTGTAATGTACAAACTCAATTTATTACATATGTAAATTATAAGTATAATACATGATGAGGAATTAAAGAAAAAATAAAATTGGCAAGATTAATTGTGGAGGCAGAAAGTAATCTTGGCTCCAAGGGTTCCTGACTTGCCAAAATGCCTTTCTGACAGGCATAAGATGTCAAAATTCACACAAACGTTCATCAATTTTGGCCTGGAATTGAGTCACAGGGTCTGTGACTCAATTGATAATGAGGTTTTGATACCAACCAGAGCACTTTTAATTGTTTTCAAGAGGGTAAAACGACCCTTAAGTCAAGAAATTCTTGGTTAAAACAGTTTCAACTGCTTTTGACATCTCTTACACATATTCTGGCATGTTTTGGAGGCTTGAAGCCAGGTATTACTGTAGCAATGGGTGTTTCAAGGGACTAAAATGGCTAAAACCAGGGTTAAATGATGCCATAATTGGCTTTTCTGTTGTCAGAGTGTTCCTCACAACTGATTAGAGTAAATGTTACTTGTGAAGTTAGAAAATTGGTGGCTCTAAAAGAATGTCTTTATTTCCCCACTTTTCTCTTTATGTTAGAATCTTTCACTTTTATAATTACTTTAAATATGTTTAAGCCAATAAGTAAAAGGTACAAACTACCTTTTTTAAATAATTCTAAACCTTTCAACCATGTTGAAAAAGTGTTATAATCATTTTTACCCTTGAACCACCCCAAAAGTGAATTAAAGCATCTTTTATCACTGTTAGCTTTGTCACTTTGTTTTCAAATTCACTCTGGTAACTTTGGGGTGTTTTTTCTCTTTAATATTCTTTTTGAGGACTTTTTTCTTATATTAATTGCCTTCAGTTCTTTTATCAATGAATTTCAATTGAAATTGCTCCTGAAAGAATTTCTTTTGTAGTCTTAAATATCTCTTGTAGAGTATTCTTGGATAAGTTGTTATTTTTGGTAAGACAATAAATCTTGATAATATTATTTTTTTCTACTAATAATATTTTAAAAAATAAATTTGGAAAGTTTCCTCTTAAAAAGTCTTAAAATCTACTATTCTCAATTGAATTTTACCTTATACAAATTTTGAGGACAGAAAAATTACTTAATTTTCAATCAAATTTTCATATCCAGACATTGAAAATCAAAAGAAAAGACTCAAAATCTCATATTTTGTGCAATCTTAATGATTTCTTTAGTTTATAGGAGCTATAAATAGAATTTTAATTATTTCTCCTTGATAAACAGGAAATGAGGAATAAGGCCGCTTTTTCTTTTAGAAAGGCTATTTAATCAATCAACCTTGATTAATCCTATATGAATACTGATCCTAAGAGCTGTAGGTCTAATGTTTGTCTATGAAAAATTTGATAATAGTAACAAATATCAAGAGTACTATAGCTTTCCTCAGGAGAAAATATAATATAATGAAATATTATAACCATAAATTAATATAATTATAAACAGAGAATTTCATTATATTTAAATAATCTATACATAATAAAAATCTTAATATTTATAATAAATTCTGATTATTCTATTATTATTATAGTCACTAACAGTTATAATAATATGAATATATAAAGCTCTTAATGAGACAATTATACATGGAAAATAATCATACTTAACCACTTGTAAATAATATGAATATTATTTATAAGAGAATTATCACATGCACTGTGCAGAGATAAATCTTCTAGAAAAATTCCACATAAAAAACTAATACTAGATAAAATAGATATAGAACCTTAGAGGAAAATTAATTATAATATTTATTTAATACAACAAGTTAAACAACAATTATTATATTAAATAATGTTTATAAGTTCAAAAGACACCAAAAATTGATATTTCAAAACATAAAACATCCTTTTATCTTAAAAAAATAAGATTTGAGAGTTTTAAAGAGGAATTTGTGGCTTTAAAAGATATTTAAAGAGAATAATTTTATATAATGAAATGTATTATTGGTGATTATAACAATAATCTCATTTCTCTTATTTCAATTATTTAACTTAAGAGTAATAAATAATAAAGTACTTAATAAATACTTTAATAATAAGATTTTATATTTAATAAAACTTTACCTGTTTAAATGTATTTTATGATTGGAATGATAATTGGTTATTGGCAAAAACAGTGATGTGAAGGCTCCTTTTATGCCTTCAGAGCAGCTGTCATGATGCATAATGGATATAAAGGGTGTTCTCAGATCAAAACTGAGAAACCATGCTTAAAAATAATACTCTTAATTGAAGGTATCTTATTTTTAATTTTAATTTAAAGTTACCAGTGTTATTCTTAACTCCAAGTAGCTTTAATCCTCTTTTGGATTAATTATTTTAATTTTAAATATAAAATAAGTTCATTAATATTAAATTTAATCATATTAAAAGCTTAAAAATAAAGTTTCAAAGCAGAAATTTCTTAAACTGAATTTTTAATGAATTTTTCAAGAAATCTTCATTTTCTTCAAGAATAATTAGAAAGTATATTTCAAGGCTGATTATCAATTAAACCTGCTTAAATAAATATACTCAAAATTTAATTTATACAAAGATAAAATTAAATAATAATCTGTGTGAAATTTTCAGGCAAATATATTGAAAATTGGATTTTTAATAAATTTTTGAAGTTATTACTATTTTTCCACATAAAATAGCAATACACACCAAACCTTAACTTTTGATAGGGTTTTAATGCTTGTAAATTTGAATTTTTAATCTTTTTAAGTTTAATAAAGTTTCAAAGTTTTTAAAACCTCAATTTCAAACTTGAATATTGGGATTTACTCTTTGGTGGCTTGAAATTCTTGTCCAAATTGGGATAAAACCAGTACAAACTTTAAGGTTGGATCAAAGTCTAATATTAATGTTCAAATAGGGTTTAAAGTCCTTCAATACAGGTGGAAAACCTTAATTGAGTCCTTTCAGATCCCAAAAGTTGGGTACCCCAGCTCTATTTGGTCTTTTTCCTTTGTCCCACCTTTTTGCATGGATTTTGCCCTTTTATTTATTTAAAGCCATATTATGTCCTTAAACCACTTTAAATTAAGCTCACACAGGATTTACATTCTGTGTGGAAACTCCTTAGCCAATTCAGTAAATATACACAACACCTCAATTTTGACTAAAATTTTGGTAGGTTTGCATAAACCTTAGGCAACTTTAAATTTAAGCTGATTTAAGCTTCAATTTAACAACTTTAAAAAAATGTCAAAAAATTGAATTTTACTGTGAGATTCTTAAATATTCTAATAACAGAATAAATAACAATTTTTGGGTATTGTTAAGAGGAGAGTCGAAGAACATTCTAGAATCAGATACTAAAGATATTGAATATTCATTACACAAACCATAAACATTGTAGATAGATATAAATAGCACACAACCAAGGAAGAACAAAATCCTTGGGGGTGTTTTCCATCTAATTATTTTACTAACCTATGTTTTAAAATCCGTTACAGGTATGATTGATTAATAAAAAACCCTAAGGGGGTGTTTTGCATCTAATTATTTTACTAAATTACGTTGTAAAATCCTTTACAGGTTATGGGCCTGCGCTAGAATACTAACATCAATATTTAGAACTTCTTATTGTTACAATTGTGGCAACTCAATCAGGAAGACCATTCCGAGCATCAATGGCTTCATCCAGTAAATTTGATTTGGAGGATCTCAAGGCTGCCATAGGCGGTATAGACAATGCAAGTGCTTGAGTCCAAAAGCAAATTGAAATAGAAATTTTAGGACAGAGAATCACCCCCCACCTTGCAAAAGACGGCATAAATTTTTCTCAATGGTCTAGGGCGCTAAAAGACCTTGTTGAAGATGTTTTTGACAAACTGTCCTACTTCTTAGACACTCGCAAAGATACCGATCAATCAAGAAATTGTGTGATTCGCACATTTATTTTCAAATCGGTGCATGAAGAACTGGTTCCCTATGTTGAAGACCATCTGCATGCACAAAAAATATTCAATACCTTACATCAGCGTTTTCAACACACCTCTTGGTTGCAAGCCATGAATGTTTTCAGTGACATTCTTTCCCTTAGTGGCGAGACCGTACCTTTAAATGAAGGTTTTTTCACACTTTAAAACTATCTCTGACAACTGAAGTCTTCAATAGGTGGCGCGTGGACAGATGAAGCTCTAATGGCATTATTCTTTCATCATTTCAATAAAAAAAATTATCATGCAATTGCCAATGCGCTTGATGCAAAGAAAGCCATAGATCCATCTTCTCAAGTGACGGCACGGGAGATCATGCAGATTCCTCAGCAATTCCAAAGAAATGAACTTTGTAGTACATCATCTCAGGTAATAGCAATGGCTCACTCACAATCTCGGCAGACACCGTTTAAACAAAAGCCTACTCACCCGCACAATACTGCAAATCAATCAGTTTTTATCCTGCCAAAGGCAAATACCAGACCATCAAGGTATCCTCATCCAAGCACTTGTCCAGCCAGCTGGGCACTTAAATGGCTGAACAAAGAACATCCATGCAACCACTGGGAAAGCAATTGTCCAAGGAACACTGCCGGAAAATCAGCGCTACAAGACCCACGGATTGCTAATCCAGGGGTGAAATTGAAAAAATCCAAGTATGTTTCTCATGTGGCTTTGGTGGCTATGGAAGCCAAGGATGAAGACAGAAGCAATGTAGTGTCTAGTCAGGCAATGACTGGGAATCACAAGTGAGTCCTAATTGACTCCAGGGCAACTCATCATGTCTTGGGGGAGTGTTCACATTTTATCAACTATTGTAACGTTGACTTAAATTTATCTATAGTGACAACAGACAAATTCAAAGTCAAAGGAATCGGGAAGATTCGTTTATCTACCCTGGCTGGTAATTTAATCTTGCATAATGTGCTATACTGTGAGCATATTCCGGGAGTGGTCATCTCATTAGGAAAATTTGGGGCTAATGATGGGGTTTTTGAATATAAAAACGGTTTGTTTCATTTGTACCAGAACGGTGGTTTATTCACCACACAACGTGTAAAAGATTGGTGGTTTCTCTCTTTGTTATCAACTCCTGAATGTAATGAAACTGAATTAGAAAAGAAACAAAATCTATTATGCCTGTATCATGATAGAATGGCACATGTATCCATGAGGGTCTTGAGAAGAATGCAGAAGTTGGATTGTGTGCATGGAATCTCAAAAGACATCCACTTTGACGACATCAATCCATGCTACCCATGTGCTCTAGCCAAAAGCAAGCATGTACCGGTAAGACCACAGTCAAGACAGGTGGTGGAACAACCAGGTGACGTTATCACCATGGACCTCATAGGCCCATTGCCGGTATCAATTGATCAATTTCAATACGCAATGATAATTCAAGATTACTATTCCTCTTTGGTGGCAGTCATACCACTCAAACTCAAGTCCGACGCAGCCAAACACATAATTAATTGGATAAAACAATTTGTGAACATTACGGGAATGAGAGTGAAGCGTATCAGGATGGATAATGGCGGAGAATTTAATTCAACGATCTTGCAACATTTTTTTTGAGCATGGGCATAGTACATGAGAGGACAGTTCTGTATGAACACCATCAGAATGGAAAAGTTGAAAGGACAAATAGAACACTTACAGAAGCGACAAGATCGATGTTAATTAGGGAAAACTTACTGGCATCTTTTTGGAGCTATGGTTTCCGACACGCAGCCTGGGTTTACAACAGGGTTCTACACAACAATGACGAGAAAATGCCATACAAATTAGCTTGTGGTTGGAAACCCAGTATTGAACTTTTGCGAATATTTGATTGCACAGCAAAAGGACCTATTGCCAAAAGGGAAGAAGGTAATTCACCTGGGAGTGGCGCAAGACTCACAGGGATGGGTGTTCTATGGCGTAGATTCAAAGGGCCTAGTACAAGGTGCTTCGGCAATGTTTTTGGAAGACAATTTTATTTTTAGACCTAGCAGTGGGAATGTCAGAATTAATCACATTGAGATAACTAACCTCTTTGATAGCACAATGTATTGCGAAATCGTACTTCAAGATGAATTTTTTGAACTCATGAAGATATTGAGCAACTATTGCAGTGGCACACCAACAACCTTTAAGGAGGCACAAGCGTGCAGCAACAGTGCTGAATGGATGAATGCATGTGGTGAAGAATTGAGGAACTTACAGGACATGAGTGTATGGGAAACATGCGGAAATTCAGGTGGACATCAAGTTCTGGGAACCCAGTGGGTTTTCACAACAAAGACCAATTCAGAGGGACACATACTGCGTTATAAGGCAAGGTTAGTCATTCAAGGTCACAGACAAATCAAAGGCATTAATTTCGAGGAAACCTTTGCACCAACTCCAAGTTTTGCAACATTGAGAGCGTTGTTAGCAATAGCAAGCCTGAAGCACTGGAAGGTGACTACTTTTGACGTGACAGTGGCATACTTACACAGCAATATCACTGATACGATCTATGTGAGGCCACCACCTGGTTTGTTAGGACAAGAAGGGAAGGTGCTAAAGCTGAACAAAGCATTATATGGGTTGAAGCAGGCAGGAAGATGTTGGTGGTTGCATCTGAAATCAATATTAACAGACATTGGCTTTGTTGCCAATGACAACGATCAGAGTACTTATATACTGCAAAGAGGGGAAGATACAGCAATGCTATGGATTCATGTTGACAATGGTTTACTTGTGACAAGTGGTGAAAAAAATTTGATGTTCTTGAAAGATAGACTGACGGAAAAGTTGAAGTTGAAATGAAATGAGAAGCTGACAAGCATTGTTGGAGTAGAAATAACAAGGCAAGGGGATGAGTTTGGTTTGAAGCAATCTGCATTAATTCAGAAACTAGTAAATTAGACTGAGGGGATCTTTACGGCACATGCACCACTTCCGGACGTGAAATCAGAATTGTCCGAAGCGGTAGAAATGGATCGGGACTATTTGGAAGCCATAGGCATGATACTATATCTCGCTCAGGCAACAAGGCCAGATATAATGTATTCTGTGAATCTGTTGGCGCGTTTCAAAATGAATGCATCATCACAACACTGGGCAGCACTGCAACACTTAATCTTGTACATCGCGACGAAAAAGGATCAGGTACTCAAGATACACTCAAGCGAAGGAAAGAGAAGAATGGACATTTACATTGACGCAAACTGGGGAGGTGAAGGCTCAAGATCACAACATGGTTACAGGATTTTCTTAATGGGGTCTTTGGTAGCATGGAACTCAAAAAGGCAAACATGCATTTCCAGCTCAACTTGTCAGGCAGAGTATATGGCCCTTCCTCTTGCGGCAAAAGAAGGATTATGGCTAGCACAAAATATAGATGGCATATTAGGGAGGCTACAACCAATTTTATTATCAGACAACAAATCAGCAATTCAGATAGCAACAAACGCATCGAGTAGAAAAAAATCTAGACATATTCAATGGGAGTTTCATATCATTAATGAAATGGTGATCAAGAAGGAGGTGGCAATTGAATGGATACCAACGACAACACAAATGGCGGATATATACACCAAGATATTGGGGAAGGCAAAAGTGAAAGAATTTAGAGAATGTATGGATGGTTTGTGGAGGGGTGTGTTAAGAGGAGAGTCGAAGAACGTTCTAGAATCAGATACTAAAGATATTGAATATTCATTACACAAACCATAAATGTTGTAAATAGATATAAATAGCACACAACTGAGGAAGAACAAAATCCTCAGGGGTGTTTTGCATCTAATTATTTTACTAACTTACATTGTAAAATCTGTTACAGGTATGATTGAGTAATAAAAAACCCTAAGGGGGTGTTTTGAATCTAATTATTTTACTAACTTATGTTGTAAAATCTGTTACAGGTATAACCCCCTATGGGTCTACCCTAGATTATTTTTGGTGTGGAATCCAAAAATGACATAATAATTATAACTTTGTTTATCCAAAAGAAATTTATGTTTATTTTTTGTTATTTTTTGTTTTAAATTCAATTGATAAGTATGTTTAAGACTAAATTAACTGTATAAAAAGCTATTTGTGGCCTTATGGGTATGTCATACATATCTCACAGGCTCACAGTAGGGGAGTACACCATTACAATACAAAAAGTATTTGGTATCAATAAAAAAATTATGTCATTACATGTAGGTTTTATGAGTTCACTTCACACTTCAATGTGTATCAGCATATGAAGATTGTAGAGTAATTGGAGGCTTATTACTCACACAAACAGTAGTTCCTGGAAGGTTAAGCATAGGTCAGCTTACAATGGGTACTCCCAGTATATGAGGGTTAAGCTTCTTTTTTTATTATAATTGAAAACTCAACCCTTTCTGGATATGTCACAAGTGAAAAAAGTAATTTTTTCAAAAATACCAATAAGATTTTCCTTTTTAGTAAGAAATAAGTATCTAATTCAAAAATAATCATAAATTTCTTTAAAAGGAGTTCAAATCATTGAAGAAAAATTTCCTCTCAGGAGTTTTGTTATTTCAAACAGTCATTTTCCTTTTTTTGTAATCAATGGGTTAATAGATCTTAACTCAAATCCAATAATAATAATGATAATATTTTGTTTAATGATCTAATTAATTTATTTTATCATAATAAAAAGCAAGTTTTTGAGCCATTTGTCTTTTAATTTTGATTTTAATTTTTTTACTTTAAAATTAAATTCATGAACAAATGAAGATTTATTATCCTCTGGGTTGAATTAATTTGTTTGATGAATTGATTAAATTTGGAATTTAGATTTCAAGTTATATCTAACATTTGTTTGATATCTTCAAGTAATAAGATTTTTTTTGGAGATTGTCATATTAAATTTAAAGAAACAGTTTGAGATTGTGCTTTGTGAGATATTTATACCAAATTTATTTTGTTGATGTATCATCAGAAAATTTTAAATGAACCCTGCAGCTAAATTTAGTGAGTGTGCTGCTTGCCTTGGCTGGGTCAAGGGATCCTCCCCAAGGTGCTCTTGTGCCGTCGGAGTTTTGATGATGATGAGTTTATTACTTATAAATTGGCCACCAGTCCCATCATCATCGTCATCGTCATCATCATCATCGTCATCATCATCATCTCATCGTCATCATCTTCTTTTCGTTCTTCCTTGATTTCTCAAATCTAGAAAACTCAAAAAGATGACCGGAAGGTTAAAGAATAATCGTAGTAGTACACGGGACTCAACTCATTCGATTCCATCATCATCCACTCCTCAACGCTTGCATCGTGCTTCAATATCTTCAACGCCAGTTCCAACACCTCATCTTAGGAATCCAGTCTTATCACAACATACTCCTTCGGCTGTTACAATTCAACCAAATTCAGCTACAAGATTCGGTGGTCTATCGGCAAAACAAGTCGATAAAGTTAATCATTCTTTTTATTTTTATCTTTACCAAAAAGTAAATACTTTTCTCATCTCTTTCTTTTCAAAATTTTGATTAGATCTCATCGACTATTGCCAGTGTGAGGGACTCATCATCTAGACCTCAATCTCAAATTAATGTCATTTCAATAGAGCAAAATCAAAATACTCAAAAATTAAACTTAAAACAAAAAGGTAAAATGTGGTCTTCTTTCTTACAAAATCAAAAGTAAAAATCATAAATAATTTATTGTTAAACTAATGAATTTAGTATTTTATTTTCTCCTCCTCAAATAAAAATTAATCAAACAAATCATTCATCTTAAGCTGTCAAGGTTACCTCTTTCTCGGATGCCCCATTAAATTCAAGATTACCTGCTTTAACTCCAAGAAAAGCGAGCTCTAGAACTATTCATAATCAATTGCAAAATGATCTTTTGGATCAAGAAGATCAAACTGATGAACTCGATCATGATCAAACGCGTGAATTCTTAGATAAACTTAGAACAAATAAATCAAACAATCCAAGAAAATTCAAAAATCAAGAAAGAAAATCAGGTGAAAGTTTATCAGGAATTCCAATCGAATGGCAAGAAGCTTTGATGATTGAAGATTTATTATTTGTTTTAATGGGAATCGAGGGAAGTTTTATCGAATTTGACGATAGCTATTCCCCTGATGATCCTTTTGAAAGGTTGCAAGGTGCTAGATTTATTGTCGATGAAAATTTGGGTATGTAAATTTAATAGTCAAAATGATTGTATCAATCGATACCAGTTTTGACTTGGAAATAATTTTTAATCTATCATTTTATCATAACAAAAACTTGTTAAATTATAACCCAGTCATCGTAATTTTGTCTCTAGTCAGATTCACAAGCTAATCAACAATCTTCCTGTCTGGATTTTGGTCATTTTCATTCAAAAGATCCTTCCCTAAAAGAATTGGTTCAACGAATTCTCCCTTTAGCGACCTATTATACCTCTATCGATGCTTTTGTTGCTGCTCATAGCCATTTGGATTGTGGATTGGTCAATCATGCACTCTGTGCTTCCATTCGCGATATCCTCAAGGTGGGAACCCATTCTCTTGGCCTATGCTTATATTAATATTTCAAATCATCCACGTTTTTCACTTTGGCTAACCTCATCTCTTTGATGTGACTCTTACAGGATTACATAATCTTGATCATTCAACTAGAGGATCAGTTTTATCGTTCTCCCGATTTCACTCTTCAACGTTTTTGGTTTTATGTTCATGATATGCTACATACTTTAAAGCTCTTGCACTCATTCACATCAGAGTTAGTTTGTTTATATTCTCCCGATTTACTTTCATCTGATGAAGGCGGAGCAGGCGAGGGTGGCGCAACAGATGAAGATGATTGGCAACAGCACCCAGGCTTGAAAGCAGTCTTACAAGAGTATGAATCAGATCGACGAAATAGAAATCGTAGCGGATTAAGTACACGTGAAAGTGGCGCTGGCGGTGTCGCCGAGGGTGCAATGGTCAAGGGTGGCGAGGTACTAACTGTGCTAGAAGAACGAGTAATGCGAACCCTTGGCGACCCAATAGCCTCTAAGCTCTATTCTGACTTGTTACTTAAAGCCTCTCAGCCTTATTGTAAGATGTTGATTCAATGGGTTACAAAAGGCATTCTTGACGATCCTTATGATGAGTTTATGATCAAAGAAAGCAAAAGTATCACTCGCGGCACCATCGAGGATGATTTCACTGATGAATATTGGGAGCGAAAGTATGTCTTGCGAAATCGAGCAGCAGTTGGCGCGGCAGCCAGCGAACCAAATCCAATCAACAATCCCGCTGATGCTCAGACTCAAATTGATGGCTGTTGGACTCAGACCGGACGGGCGGCCTGGCGGCGTGAGCGCGGTGTATGGGGTGGCGCAGTCGTCCCACGGTTTTTGGACGTTTGGGATGTTAAGATTTTGCTAGCAGGTAAATATGTCAACGTAATGCGAGAGTGTGGAGTTCAGCATCGTGGTGATGAATCTGAACCAGACGAGTTACTTAATCAAGCCGCATCCAAGTCAGATGGTCTAATTAAGATGGATGATGATTTATTTTATGCTCTAATCGATCGAGCCTACGTCTCTGCCAATAGGTCATTATTAGAACTTTTAATGAGGTCTGAAGACTTGCTCGGCCGGCTTCGATCATTAAAGCATCATTTTTTCCTTGCACAGGGGGACGCCTTTACAACTTTCTTGGACTCAGCTTCGTATGAGCTTGGAAAAAAGTTAAAGCATGTCAATGTTTCACGATTGCAAAACCAATTTGATCTGGCCATTCGCAATCCCAGTAGCTCAAGTAGTAACGATCCGTACAAGGAAGACGTCAAAGTGACAATGGCAACAACCAGCTTAACAGATTGGTTACTGAGGATTGTCGGTGTAACTGGTTTGATTGGAAGTACTTTTGGTGGAGGTATTCAACAGGGTGGGGCAAATTCAATGGGTGGTATGGAGGGCGCTGGTACCAATGGAGAGACGGGTGGAATGACAGATACCGTTGGTGCTGGCCTGGCGGAATTCGCAGCGGGTAGTGCAATAAATGATGGAACCGGTTCAATGGGAGCTGAAACTAAAAAAGAAGGCCTTAATGGTTAGTTATTTGTACTAAATCGGGCTACCTTCTTACAACTGAAATCCATTTTCTTTGTCTGGCTGTTTTTTTTTTTAGGAATTGACGCCTTACAGCTTGACTATACAGTCCGCTTCCCGCTCTCATTAGTAATTTCACGCAAAACCATCTTGCGTTATCAATTGATCTTTCGATATCTCCTTCATCTAAAACATTTAGAGCAATCACTAACCCTTTCATGGGTTGAACACATTAAATCGACTGCTTGGAAATCATCAATTAAAATTCATCCTCGATTGGAATGCTGGAAAAGAAGAATTTTCAACTTGAGAGCCAAGATGCTGAGCTTTGTACAATCTTTGTACAACTTTGTTTGCTTTGAAGTTTTGGAAAAAAATTATCGCAAATTAGAAATTAGATTAACAAAGGTTGACACGGTAGATGGGCTGTTGAGAGTTCATAGGGATTTTCTAGATACTTGCTTAAAGGAATGTATGCTAACCAATTCAAAGTTATTGAAAGTATGTTTTGAAATAATTTTTGTTTGAAAAAAAAGCTCGACATCTGACGTCTTTATTTCTCCATGGTAGATTCATCAAAAATTGACAACAGCTTGCTCAATGTTTGCATCGTATACCGCACATTTTACTAAATCAGCTCATAGTTTTAATTTAGCTCTTCATCAGATGAATCGCGACAATAACAATAATCAGCAATTGGAATTTTCTGATGAAACCAAAAACAAATTCCTTTTAGCCGAAAATGCTTTAAAAAAATTTGAACAAAACTTCAATCATCATTCTCAAGTTCATGTTGATATGGTTACTGTAGGTTTTTATTATATATATATATATATATATATATATATATATATTGAAGGTCTCAAAATATTTTCTTTTGTTTGTAGTATTTTGCATCTTCCGAAAATTTGGCTCGTAAGTTTTTTACACAATTCTATGGTCAACAAAGCAAACAACTTATTTATTGACTTTTTTCTTTTAATATCACAGTATTAGCATTAGCTGTAAGATTGACAAATGTTAAAACATCATCTTCATCATGATCAACTTGAACGAGTAGAAACCAATAATCTTTTAACTATTTTTTCGGTAATTATTATTATATGCTTAGTTGAAAGACCACAAAGCTAGTTTTCTTTTAAGATTTTTTTTTCATTTTTTTTGTAATTGGTTTTTTGTTATTTAAACGAAACAGTGCTTTGATTCAAGTTTCTCCTATTTATGTTAAATTTAAAAGAGTACAGGTATTTTTGAAAGGAGATAGCAAATAAATTCAACTGTTTCCATACTGATGCCAGCCAATTGCTGAATTGTTCACTTTTTGTAAGAACTTGAATTCTGTTGATTTTTGATTAAACAAAAGTGATTGGCAAGAATTCGGACCATTTGCGCCTGCTGCATCTCTTTTGGAACCCACCTCTCTAGGAAATTTGATTAAGTTCATTTTTCCAATTTTGGAATTATTAAATGCATGTGAGATTATGGAAGTTCTATTTTGATATTTTCAAACACCTATAGATAGGAAAAAAGCTGAAAATTTAATGAAGCTTTGAACTGGCTTTTTAATTTAATATTTCATTTTCCACTTCTCATAATGATAAGTATAATTAAAATTATGTTAGGTATAGTAATTTAAAAGAAGTCGGGAATCAAAAGTCATTTTAGCCTTAAGGCGTTTTTAACCCCCCCCTCCCCCCCAAAAAAAAAAGAAACCAACCCAAACCATACCTTTTGACTAGATATTTTCTTTTAGTGATATATAATACTTAATATAACCTAAAAGAAACCCTTAACTTATTTTTTTTGATTATTTTTTTACATAAATGTATATAAATGGTTGATAAAAATTAGTTTAAATGTTTTTTTTGATTAATAAAATTGACATTAAACCAAAAAAAGATTATTTTCCATTAAAAAAGCAAGTGAATTAATATCACTTTAAATAAAAATCAATAAACAAATAAATAAATAATAATAATAATAATAAAATGTAATATCATTTATATTTTAATTATTATTATTTCTGGAAATAAAAAGAAGGAATAATTTTAACTCCTTAATATAGTTATTTCTACTAAGAGATTAATTATATATAAAATGTTATTATTATTATTTAATTAAATAAATATATAACAAAATTATTTACAAAAGGAATTTTTTTTTTTTTTTTGAGAAAAAAATATATTAATTCTAAGTATTTAATAAATTAATTTATTACTTTTTTTTTAAAAAAAAAAACTTGAAAAAATATAACAATATTTAAAAGAATTCTATTAAAAGAAATAAAATTAAGGAAAGAAATATTAAATTTGATTTTAGTTTATTATTATTATTATTATTTTATTTTATTTCAAAAAAAAAAAAAAACTCATAACAAAAAAAAGTTAAATATGTTTTTAGGTATAGATTAATTAAAAATTTTTGTTTTATTTTTTTTTTTAAAAAAAAGCCCAGAAAAATTAAATAATTTAAAAGTTTAAAAGTTAAGAATAAAATAAAAATTATCAATATTTTTCTTTTTTCAAACTTAATAAAAAAAAAAAGAATAGAAATAAGAGTTTTTATTTTTATTTTTTTATTTTCAAGGTCATTTTTTTATTTAATGGTTCAATTTTTATATATATATAAATAAATTTTATTAGTATTTTGAAATTTTTGAATCCATTTAACTCTCTTAAATGAATTTAAAAAAAGATTTATATAAATTTATCCAAAAAAAAAACAATATGATAAATTAATACAAGTTTTTTTTTTTTGATTGAATTTTAAGTAAAAAGACCTTTTTTTTATTCATTTGAATTGAACATGAATTAAAGTTTTGAATTTTTTTGAATTTGAAACTTTTCATAATTAACTTATATATTTTTATAAGATTTTTATTATTAATTTTTTTTTTTAAATAAACATATAATATAATTTAAATATTAAAATCACAAATAAAAATTTGATTATTATTAGTATTAATAACTTGAATATTTATAAAAAAAAATTATATAAAATTAAATGAATATTATGAAAAACTTGAACAATTATCTTATTATTATTATAAGTCACTGAAAATTATAATAATGAGAAGATACAAGATTCACTAAAAAAAATTATATTTGGATTAAGTAAATCAAAGCCAAGTTATAAATAATAATTGTATTATCTATAAGAAAATCTATTATACACTACTGTATGATAATAATTTCCCCCCAAAAAAAGAGAACATGAATTTAGATCTCACTTCTAAGTTATTATTTAATAATAAAAAAAACACCAAAAACTGGTATCAAATTTTTTTGAAATGATGAAATTAAAGTAAAAAATCACCAAAATAAAAATTTAGGGTTTTTTTTTGAAAGCATTGATAGATCTTTGAAGATATATTTGAAAAGAATTTAATAAAATAAAAAATAATAATCAATTATTATAGAAAATATAAATAAATTTTAAGGTTTTTATTTTTTTTCATTTATTACAATTATAAATAATAAAAAATAGAGTTTTTTTCATAATAATAAAAGATGTATGATTTGAAAGATTGATTGTATTGATTTAGGTTAAAGGAAAATTAATGAAATTACTTTCATAATACCTCAAGAGCTTTCATAAGAAATATAAACTGCTTTCAGATGGTTTTTACTCATTGAAGCTGAAAAAACTATCATTTAAAATTATGTTTTAACTTGAAATTACAAATCTTAATCTTTTATTACAGCTTATGCTAGAAGTGTTATTCTTAAATAAAAATAACTTTAAGCTTCAATTTTGCAAATTATTTTTCAATTTTACTTTGGAAAAAAATTATTATAAATTTTATTTTTAGTAATATTATAAAAAACAAGATTTCCTAAAAAAAATCACTTAATTTAGATTTTTAATCAATTTTTGAAGTAATTTCAATCTTCTTTTAAAATAATAAAATAAAGTACTTTCAAGGATAAATAAAAGAAAATACTATTATTAATAAATTAAGTTTAATATTTTTTTTTCTACACAGAGAGGTTCAACCTACAGGCTGTATGAAATTTTTATTAAATCTATTGAAAAATAGATTTTACATGAATTTTCAAAGTTTTAGCTTTTTATGTGAAAAAGTAGCAATATTCACTAATTCTTAATTTTTTAATGTTTTTAATTAATTGAGGCTTAATTTTGAGATTATTTAAGATTTTAAAGCTTTTAAAGCCTTGTTTAAAGGTATCTAAGCTGGGATTAACCCTTTGGAGGCTTGTAACTCCCTTCCAAATGCAGGATAAACCAGGTTCAATATTAATATTAAATCTTAAACAAGGTTGGAAATAATTATCAGAAAATTTCAGATACAGAATGTGACATACCCTAGTGACTTTTTCCCCTCCTGTGTGGAGATTTCCAATTGTAACCAATTTTAGTTTAGTGTAAACAATATCTATATCCTCTATGGAAATCCTCAGATTATCAAGTAAATATACATAACACCTTAACTTTTAAAATTTTTCTGTAAGCTTACATATAAATTGTGAAACATTAAATCAATTTTAAATTAACAATTTAAACCATTTCTAAATATTTACAAAAATTGGTTAGGTTTTATTAAGAATTTTTGATTGTTCTAATAACAATAAAAATAATTATTTTTGGGTATCCTGAACTATATTTTTACCCTAGGTTTATCTTTTGTCTAGAAGCTAATTGTGAAATGATAATTTCAGCTTTGTTAATTCAAAATAAAGCTATAATAAAATTCCAATATTCTTTTTTTTAAATTCCCTTGATAAGTTGGTTTATTACTAAATGAAATTGATAAAATATTTTTTTTAGAATTATGCATACTTTATACAATACCTAAACAGCTCAAAAAATTAATAATGATAAATTATATCTTACCAAACAAAAATATAATCCCAAAATTTGATTCTCATCTTATCTGAAGTGACTTATTTATTTATTTCTTTTTATTTTTTTTAAAATTAATTATGTTTTCTTATTCTAAATTAATTAATTTTTTTAATTTGAAATTTTGCTTCTTTACTCTTATGTCCCATATATTAATAATTTTTTCCCTCAAAGTTTAAGTAAAACTTCATTGTTGAAGAAAAAATTTGGTGAGAAATGGGGTTATTTCAAGAAACAGACTGTATTTTAAATTAATTAATTGATAATATTTTGATAATATTCCTATTATTTTCTATCTCAACTTTTTTGGAAATATTTGAAATGGCTATTGTTGAAGGTTTTTCATAACTCTTTTCCTTTTCCACGGTGTCAGTGTTAGCTGGCACCTTTTCAGCCTATGACTCAAAACCAGAGGACCAGCATGACAGCCAAATACCATAAACCAATGGTAAAGCCAAGATACCACCAAAAAATGGAGCTTAGCCAAATCAGAGCAAAAGGTATCAAAGGAAAGAAGAAACCCACCAATTTCCAAATACACCAGTCCCATCATCATAGGACAAGGAATAACAAAGTTATTCCTGCTCAAAGTTGTTGCTGAGAATAAACCTTATTTTTAACCTCTCATCTGAAGTCCAGAGGAAGAGACTTAACCACATCGAATGGGTATTCAAATTGAAGCTCTAAGTCAGGGATATCCAATGGTACTAGCCAAATTGAGCTAGCACCAGAACTACAGGAGTTATGGCCAAAATAAGGTCAAATAAGGGTGAATAAGGCACCACTCATATGGATCTTTGCCTAAATAGTACTTTTAATTTTCAAATAACATGGTCTTTTGCCATATCCAAGTGTCATTGCTGTACCTTTGGATAATTTGACTCTTCCACCATGGATTTCTTTCATCTCTGTATCCCAAATGCTAGCATGTCCTTTGAATTCTGTATTTAGTCTAGCAGTAATCCAGTAGTCTGGTATGCTTGGTACATCAATTAAGAGTCCATAAATATAATCAACAAGTTCCATATGATCATATTCTCCTGTTCCAGAGAATTTGGGCCAGCTTCAGGCCTCTGGAAGCTGCTTCAAGGCTTCCTTCTCAGAATAAGACACATTATCTCCATCTTGGTATTGAGATGGAGATCTTGCCTTATTCACCAATACAGCATCTGGTTTGATGTCTTCTTGGTGGTATGGATTCTCCAAAGAATGGCCTTCTGGTTGGCACTTCATCTTCTGGTAGACATTAAGCAATTTTTTTATGTCTTGATCCAGACAATCCCTGTCCCTTTTGCTGGGGTGTTGTTCTTCAAAGACTAGATTCAGTCTTTTATTGGTCTCTTCAGAGGCTTTTCTAAACTGAGCATGTCCCTCTTGAAGAGTTTTAACAATTTTGTCCATAGAGGCTGTTAATGTTTTCATCCTCTCATGGATTTCTTGGAGTTCTGCAAACTGCTTTTGAGTTTTCTCAGCAAATTGGGACATTTGTAACCACAGTGCATCACTGTTTAGGTTACTCTCAGGTGTGACAAAATTATGATCAATCTGAGTGGGGGTAATATTTCTATTAATAGGACTACTAATTCTAGAGTTATGTACAACTACTTGTGGTTATTGTGTACTTCTTTCACCAAATCTAACAGCTTCTGGATCATTGGGTCTGACTCTCTCTTCCTTTGGTTGAAGGTGGTCTTGTTTTTGCCCTTGTGTCCTTGTCTTCTCCTGGAAACTTCCTGGGATTGTGAAGAATGGTGACTCTTGGCCACTGATCTGTTGGTTCCTGAATGGCGTGAAGCTACTGGAGAGCTGGTTTGGCCTACTAATTTTGAGACTGAAGGAATCTGAGTATGCCCTGTCTGGGTAAGCTGTTCTTCTATAGCTTGGATAGTGGCTTGATTCTCCCTTATCCTGATTGCCCTCTCCTCCATAAGTCTGAACTGCCTGGTGGGATTCCAGCCGTTTGTGATTACCATAAGTTCTTTGAATTATATCTCTTTTAGACAGATCTTCTGGCAACTTGCTATAAGTTCTGCCCAGTGGGTTGCTAGGTTGAAACTCTTGTTTTCCATGCTCCATTGAAAAAGGTCTTTGAGGAGTTGGTGGAGCTGAAGAACTTGATCCATATCCTTCCAGTCTTCTGGTTTGAGGTTTCTGTTGCATTGGAAAGTGATTGGCAGAGTGGGTATGATTTCCCTCAATGTCTTCCCATCCACCACTGTGTCCAAGGTGTTCTCCTCCAGGTCTTCTTGTTCTGGAAAAGCCTTCTCTGTCCTCTGGCTGGCTCCTTGGGATGCCAGGTTTCTGATGTGTACAGGTGACATTTCAGTGTTTGCAATAAATCAACAACTTAATGTTCTTGGGGTGTTTACCTTTGACTGTGCCTTGTACAAATTTTTTGTCTACTTCTTTTGTCAATTTAGTGGTATGAAATTTACTTCCACTGAATCAAACAGGAAGAAGAGGGCTTCTTGTCAGTTAAGACTTCTTAGAATGCTGTTTGTACATCTAAGAATGGCCTCTGGGAAATATATTTCTATATTATACCCTTATGAGAGTGCAATTGAAATTATCAATTACACATCAAAAAATACAGCTTGTAGATTTCTGGTACACTGTTTGTATACCAGTATCTCACAGATTAACTTGTAATTGACAAGTGTAATCCAAAAGTGGTTATGCAAAGGGAAATTGAAATTATCCATATACCCAACCACTCCTCTAATACTGTTGGTTTACAGTGAGAGGGGTGTCCTTTTTAATCGAAGAAGGACAGTATTGATGGCTTAAAGTGTTTTAATATGTAAAAAATGCCAAAAGATGAAGGTTTTGTGGTGATTAAATTATAATCAAACACGCAACAAGGCAATTAAAATAGAAAAACACAGTGGTATATGGTCATATACCACTCAAAAAACAAATATAAGATATGTTTTATATTATTTTTGAAAGAATTTTTACTCCTAAAAAAAAGAAAAACTCGTGTCAGAATTAAGGAAGTAAAAGAAAATACTTACTTTTGGCATAAAAAAGGTCCAAAAATCCAAAAAAAAAAACACGGCCAGGCCCCCAAAATGTCAGGCTGAGTCTATGATGAAGCTAATAAAGACTAATCACAAGCTTTAACTATGACTGTGACATGGTGAAAATGATCAAAAAAGCTTGTTTCAATGATAATAAGGGTGGACAATGAGGTATACAGGACTTTACTATTGAGGAATAGTGGTGGTGAGTGCTGTTGAAAGCCCTGGGTGCAATAATTATCAGTTGGTTTACAATAATAACTACTACAATGATTGATATTAGAATTGTAACCTGATTATTTTCCAAGAGTATAACTGTTTTTGACAGTTGTACTATGTAGGAATTCAAGAGCAGGATGAGGAAACCTTTTCTGGTGGATAAAAGGTCCCTTTTTATCCTAAACTTGGGTGAAAAAGTCTTCTAGACCTTTCCGCTTAGGGGAAGTGAAGATTTTTCACTTCCAAGGACTGGCTTGTGGTTTTTCACAAGGCCTGTGGAGCCTGTATTGGGCTCATTTGTGGCTTTGAAACCACATATGGGCAGTTTTCACCAATACATGGTGAAGATTTTCATCTGGGGGCCACATAGCCCTCTTCTGATGTGTATTACACGTAGAATTTTGTACAGAACCTGTACAGGACCCCAGTATTGGCTAAACTATGAGGTATTGAAGTATCAACAAGCTTCTTTGTCTGTTTGACACCTCATAATCATACCTATGGGATATTATCCCACAGTAAGACAGTATTGGTCTAGCTGTGGGATTTTGACCTTAAAACTGCCATAAATTTGTCTATTTTTCAGATATCAAGCCCAAATTTGGTTCACTGTGTAGCCCTGGCTGTGTTCTAGACAGTTTTAACTTACTTGATATTGCTATTATTAAACGTGGCAAAGGTATGCCATGTACAAGATTTTTTGTACATATGTATGGAGCTTGTTTACCCAATACCTTTTGTTCTAGATGAGATATGGGGAAATGGATGGTACAATCAGATATCCCTGATTGTTCTCTTTCCAAAAGGACCCCACTTTGGGTATATCACACTAAAACTGTAGAAGTTAGATAAGAGGTGAATGTTTTATTCACCCTTATTTGACCTTATTTTGGCCACAACTCCTGTAGTTCTGGTGCTAGCTCAATTTGGCTAGCACCATTTGATGACCCTGACTTAGAGCTTCAATTTGAATACCCATTCGATGTGGTTAAGTCTCTTCCTCTGGATTTCAGATGAGAGGTGAAAAATAAGGTTTATGGTCAGCAACAACTTTGAGCTGGAATAACTTTGTTATTCTTTGTCCTATGATGATGGGACTTGTGCATTTGGAAATTGGTGGGTTTCCTCTTTCTTTTGATAGCTTTTAAGTTGATTTGGCTAAGCTCCATTTTTTGGTGGTATCTTGGCTTTACCATTGGTTTATGGTATTTGGCTGTCATGCTTGTCCTCTGGTTTTGAGTCACAGGCTGACACAGAGAGAGTCGGACCCAATGATCCAGAAGCTGTTGGACTTGGTGAAAGAAGTACACAAGAGCCAGAAATAGTTGTACATACTTCTAAAATCAGTAGCCCCATTGATAGAAATATTACCCCCACTCAGACAGAACATAGTGTTGTTACACCTGAGAGTAACTTAAACAGTGATAAACTGTGGTTAAGAATGTCTCAATTTGCAGTGAAAGCTCAAGAATCACTTCATGATTTCAAGAGGATACATGAAATGTTGAAAAGAAATGCAATGTTACAAGAGGCTACAATTAAGGCCATCCAAGAGAGCTGTACTCAATTGAGAAAAGCCTCTGAAGAAACCAACAAAATACTGAATCAAGTCTTTTAAGAGCAACCTCACTGCAAAAGTGACAGGGATTGTCTGGATCCAGAAATAAACAAATTGTTTAATGTATACCAAATAATGAAGCCCCAACCAGAAGGCCATGCTTTGGAGAATCCATACCATCAAGAAGATATCAAATCAGATGCCTTATTGGTGAATAAGGCAAGATCTCCATCTCAATACCAAGATGGAGATAATATGTCTTATTCTGAGAAGGAAGTCTTGAAACAGCTTCCAGAGGCCTCAGGCTGGCCCAAATTCACTGGAACAGGAGAATATGATCATATGAAACACATTGATTATATTGATGGACTCTTCACTGATGTACCAAGCATACCAGACTACTGGATTACTGCTAGACTCAATACAGCATTCAAAGGAAATGCTAGTATATATTTGGTATACAGAGATGAAAGAAATCCATGTAAGATGAAGCTAGCCATTGTGGAAGAGTCAAATTATCCAAAATTACAGCAATAGTACTTGGATATGGCAAAAGAACATGTCATTTGAAAATTACAAGTACTCCCTGGACAAAGTTTCATATGAGTGGTGTCTTACACAGTCTAAAAGACTTGAAGCCATTGATCCTAAAATGAACATTCAGATGAGGAATCACAAACTACTAACACAAATTCCAGGAGAGCTAGAGCATGCAGTGAAATTCAGATGCAACCAAAATTTCACTCTAGATGAAATTGCAAGTACCTTACAAGATGTAAGGAAAAGAACAAATATAGGGAAATATTCCCCATATAAAAGCAGTGGCTTCAAAGATAAACAACCTTTCAGCATGGGGTTCAAAGACAAACCCAGAGAAAGGGTGGTAGAAGTGGCTAAGAAGAGAAATTCTTGTCACAATTTGAGTTCAACAGGCGATTATGCCAACAACTTTTCAAAGGCAAAGAAGAAAGTCTATGCCATTGAGAAAGTCGCAGAGGAGGAATCTCCCACAGAGAATTCTGAATCAGACTCTATGGGTGATGCCATCAGAGAAAAATGTGATGATGACAAAGACCCAAGAGAAGAACTTCTAGTGGGATACTGTGAGCCTTTGAGATATGACCACATACCCAATAAGGTCACAAAAAATACTCAGAATAATTATATCTTTAATATAATTATATTAAAATTAATTAAAATAATTATACACTAAAAATAATTACTCAAATATACAAAAAATACCATAAATTGGTACTAAAATTGGTTTAACTTAAAAACCAATGAATGAACATGTGAAATAAATTTTACCATTGGATTCCTCATGGAAAAATACACATATACCATTTTTATGGCATATCTGTAAAGTCAATATTTAATGAATTATAAGGTATAATACCTTATAAAAACCATAAAATCCTATTTATCTCAGAAACCAATGAAACAACATGTGAAATAAATTGTACCAGTGGATTCCCCATAAAAATCCACACATAAAGCAATTAATAAGCTAATTCTCAAAATCAATACTTAAGGAATTATCCTGAATATATGCACTTTTTTGGTCAACGCATATATTCAGTGATCATAGCTAATATCTTCTAAACTATACATGCTAGAATGATGAACCAAAAATAAAGTTACCACGTAATTACTGTAAGAACACAGATATGAACTTTATTTTGCAAATTATAAACAAGGTTAAGACTTATGAGGAAATATTGATAAAAATCAACAGAGCTGTTGACCACTTTGTTGTGAAAGTAGTCCAAACTTAAAAAAAAGTATACAGTTGGATTCTCCTAGTTCATTCGTGAAGAATGATGTAATTTTTATTATTAAATTCAGGGTATAACCCCCTGAAATCAAGGTTTGAAGTTTAAAATATTGAATTTCGACAGAAAAGATGAGTTACAAGAAAAATCATCAAAATTAGAGTTTTGATGATGTAATGAAAAGCTCTTGACAGCATAATAAGGTTATGTCAGGATATCAGAATTCACTCTCTGAATTGCTGTAGCGTGAAAACCTTAAAAGTTATTGAGGATCAAAGTTTGAGCTTAAATTGAGCTGTTATGATCACATACTGTAACCTTAAATTAAGTTTAACAGTCTTAATAGTGATAAAATTGGTGAATACTATTAGTTTATGATTAAAACTAATAAAATCCACGAAATTTGGGGTTCTGCCAAGCCTCTGATATCATCACACTTAGAGTTATAGTGATAACTCTAAATAATGGTGTAATAATGATGTAATATGGTTTGATCATGATGTAATCACCCTCAAACCTTAAAATATTGATCAATTCCAGTGGATATGATCAGTACACGTCTACTAGAAGCCTGTTGGACTCTAGGAGGGAAGTATTTACTATAAATAGAGCTCTTTTTACTCTGTTTTCCCCTCAGACGCATCAAAAACAT
Source organism: Austropuccinia psidii (assembly GCA_023105745.1). Lineage (NCBI taxonomy): Eukaryota > Fungi > Basidiomycota > Pucciniomycetes > Pucciniales > Sphaerophragmiaceae > Austropuccinia > Austropuccinia psidii. The sequence continues at coordinate 43,124,292 of JALGQZ010000002.1, forward strand.
TAAATCAATTAAATAAAAGGTAATTTCTTTATTCTTTAAATATAAAACTCTTATATTCTTAAAGACCAAAGACCATCTTGTCATTAATCACCATTTTTACGTGATTAAATCAATTCTTTAATTGTTTTTGCTATAAATCTCTCTAAAAAGCTCATTTCCACGTAAAATCAAGAAATTTAGTAAATTCTCTTTATTTTTATTGTAAATACAATTTGAAAAGGTTGTATTATATTCTTTTGGCGTAAAATAACTCAAAATTATTATCTTAAGTGTTAAAAGTAGGTTATTTCATCTTATTATAATAATTTCTCTCTTATTATTACTCATAATAATTCTTATTTAATATAAATAGTATTTATATTAATTTATAACTTTAATATTAGTAATATTATTGTTATTAATTGTTTTTTATTTATAAAAAACAATTTTTTACGCCTTTATTATTTGTTGGTAACAATAATAAAGAGCTTTATAATATATTAATTATTTTATATTAATATATTATTTATAATATTATATTTTTATATAATATTAATTATATTATTATATTTATTTAATAATATAATAATTTTTACGCCATAATAATAATATTTCTTTATTATTATTATTATTTTAATCTTATTTATTCATTTTATAAGGACATTCAGAGTACAATAAGTGATAAATTAGTAATTTTTACTTATTGTTTCATAGTCAAACCTTACATTTGGGGGCCTGGCCGTGATATTTACTTAAAAGACCTTTAAAAAGATTCTATTTGGGTTTATCCAATAATAAATTATATTTATAATCATAAAGTTATATAATAATTTTATATTTTATTGATTTTAAAAGCTATTGAGGCATTTGGAAAGCAATTGTACTGTCTTACACGTGGTTTTTCACATCCTTAGACTTGCAAGAACTTTCTTTGAGTGACTCTAGTGATTAAAAAAGATAATTTATAAATTAAAAATAATTTTTATTATAAGAATCATATTCATTTTTTATTTTATTCTTTAAAAATAAAAATATACATAAAAAATATTAAAAACCAATAAAAAAAGTTATTTTTATTCATTTTTATTCATTTCTTTATTTATTTCATTTTTTTAAGATATAAAAGCAATTTCTACGTGGAAAATTGCCATATCTTTCCAAAAATAACACTTCTTATAAAAAGACTTATATTTATTTGTCTTTTTTAGTGTTTGAAGATAACCCAACAGAAGACAACCAAGCTACTGTTGAGAGATTGGTGGAAGAAACTTGTCAAAGTTCTCCAACACCAGTTATCACCAAAAGAAAGAAAGCTAAGAAATTAGACTTTCCAGGGCCCACCATTCAAGACTCTGAAGGTGAGCACCTCTTTTTAAATTGCCATAAAAGAATTTTATTCTAAAATACTCTTATTTTTTCTTATTCTTTAATTATGACTACCAGAAGAGGTTCCCAATACTCCATCCAATCAGATGGAGCTGGACTCAGAAGTAGAATTGATCCCTCAAAAGGGAAAAGAAAGGGCAATATCCCCAGTGGAACAGAATCCACACAAGGAAGTGCCTTATCCCAAAGGCAAGTCCCAGAAATGCCCATGATATCTGAGCCTGAATTGGAACTAAGTATGAGTAACTCAAACAGGTACAAATCACATTCAGAGGGCTCAAATAGACATCTACATGAGCCAGTACAAGCAGTATTACACAGTATACAAGGACAAAGACTGGGAAATGCTGCCTCAAATACACCAAGGAGTGATGAACTCCTGGCACATCCTGAAAAAGTTCCTCAAAGAGGAGGAGATAGTGAGATACTCCAATGGATGGAATCCACTGTCATCCAAACCTCAAATCAAAAAAATCAAGGATTATCATGCCAAAAAGAGGGAGGCAACCAAGGAAGAAGCCCCAGTAGCTTCTACCAGCAAGCCTCAAGCCAACCCACTTCCCCAAGAAGGGAAGAAGAACAAGAAAAAGCATTGGAGGAAACCATATTCCCCAAGCTACAGAATCCCAAGAATCCAAAAGGATGCCATGGACAATGTTTTCAACATGGCCAGAACCTTGATGGAATTCAAAGACAAGGAAGAGCAAAGAATGAGACAACCTCATTTCCCAAAGAAATAACCTTGTCCAAAGATGTTGTAAATACTTTAACAGAAATTAAAAATAGTATATTACCTCTAAAAGAAATTAAAGACAGTTTATTATCACTACAAGAAATAAATAACAATTTATCTTCTTTAACAAAAATTGTTGTACAAAACAAGAAAGAAATTGACAACATTAAGTTTATTGTTGAAAATAATAAACCAAAAAATTTAATTGACAATACTCAAAAATTAATACAAGGACAACAAGAATTGTATAAATACATAAAAGATATCAAAGACAAGACTTTGACAATCAATTATGATGTGAGTATTGACAATCTTACAGAAAAATTAAATAAATTAAGTATTTCTGTAGAAAAATTTGAAGAAAAGACTTCATCACACCAAAAATTACTTTTGGACCATGTGGAAAAAAGTGATGAAGCAAGAATGCATCTGAAAGATGATATTCAAAGTGAAATAAGGCTTATTACTGAAAAAATGGATAAAATTAATGAGGCTAATTTAAATATGCCAAAGTTATCAACACCATTTTCCCATATAAGAAGCCCTATTAAAACAAAAGAGGAATTGTCAAATCCTTTCATAACAGACTTGAGTCACCAAGACAATAACCAAGTCTTAATGAAGGAAGCACCTCAATTGAAGGAATGGCCAACATTCACAGGAGAAGGTGAATATGACCACATGTCATTTATTAAAACAATTGACATGTTACAAGAAGACTATGCCATACCAGATGAATTAATCACTGCAAGATTACATTCATTATTTGTGAAATCTGCAAAAAGATGGTATTATAGCATAAGACAGACAAATGGTAAAAATACCTGGTCTTGGTGGAAACAAGAAATAATCACCAAGTGGGCAAATGATGCCTGGAGGTATAAGATAGAAAATGCATTTGAAAACTCTTTCTTTGACCCAGAGAAAGATAAACCTTTAACTTGGTTCCTAAAACAAGTTGAAAGGCTTAATGCACTGTACCCAGAAATGTCACAGAAGATGGTGCATATGAAAATACTTAAAAAATGTGGAGGGGAACTAGAACATGCCCTAAGAAGCAGGTGTATAGAACCATGCTCCACAGAAGAGTATATAAATGCACTAGAAGATATAGTGACAAGGACAAAAATTGGCAGGACTTGGAAAAAATTGGACATTAAAAGCCCAAATAAACCATTTATCAAGAAAGATAAATCAAAAGAATCCTTTAAACCCAATACATCCAACAATAATGAGCAAAGAAAATGCCATAAATGTGGAGGTATTGGACACTTAGCCAATAATTGCCTTAAAAAAGCAAAGATTAATGAAATTGTGGAAACAGAAAACCACAATGACAAAGAAGAAGAATCTGACTCTGAAAAAGAGACAGAAGAATCAGAAAGCTCTGAAAGTGATGAAATCAATATAATTAATGCACAAATTAATAATATTGATATAATTTATGAAGTACTGGATGTTAACTCAAACTTGCCACAAGTTGGAACATCTGACACAAATCTGACAAACATACAAGATGCCAAAATGTATAGAACCAAACCTGCAAGAGGAATGGGATATACAGCTGGAAAATCAAGTATTAGTATTGTTATGGTTGATAACCAAGAAGGAAAGGTTAACTTAGATACAGGAGCATATTGCACCTGTGTTGGCAGAAATTATTTAAAAACCATTGTCCCAGACTGGCAAGAAAAACTTATGCCAATACAAGGTGTCAAATTTAGTAGTGCAAGTGAGAGCATGAAGCCCCTTGGAATAATTGATTTAACACTAATTTTTCCTCATCCCTCACAATGTGTCAGAATCAAAGTAGAGTTTGTAGTAATGGACAACTGTACTAGTAATCATTTCATACTTGGAAATGACTACTTATCAATCTATGGTATAGATATCTCCAACCAAAAGGATAGATATTTTACCATAGGGGATAATAAAAGACAAAAGTTTGGATTCTTAAATAACAAAAAACAAATCACAGTTATTAAGAATGAGGAAAAAATTCCAGAAAAAGAACTTTTTATATCTGAACAACTCAAAGAGGCAGAATTCAATCAAGAATCAACAGAAAAAATGAAAGAAAAATTGATTGACCTCTTATTTAAGTATAAAAATGCCTTTGCAACTGACAAAGAGCCACTAGGTGCCATAATTGGACATGAAGTGGATATAATTCTTAATGTAGAAAAACCTTACCCACCTTTATTAAGAAGACCTGCTTATCCAGCCAGTCCAAGAGCTAGAGAAGCCCTAGAGGTGCACATTAAAGAATTAATGGACCTTGGAGTATTAAGAAAGGTTGGACATAATGAGCAAGTAGAAGTTACTACACCTGTCATTATAACTTGGCATAATGGAAAATCAAGGATGGTAGGAGACTTCAGAGCCCTGAATACCTATACCATTCCAGACAGATATCCAATACCCAGAATCCATGAGACATTGACCCAATTGTCACAAGCTAAGTTCATCACAGCTATGGATGCTCTTAAGGGTTTTCATCAAAATGTCTTAACAGACAATGCCAAGAAACTACTAAGAATAATAGTCCATTGTGGAATTTTTGAATACTTAAGAATGCCATTTGGGATAAAAAATGCACCTTCCCATTATCAAAGAATGATGAATACCATATTTCCTGAAGAATTATCAGAAGGATGGTTAATAATCTACATTGATGATATCATAGTTTGCTCAGAAACTTGGGAAAATCACCTGACAAGACTAGAAAGGGTACTACAGAAAATAGTCCAAGTAAATATGAAAATTTCATTGAAAAAGTGTCATTTTGCATATAGTGAATTGAAAGCCCTAGGAAATGTAGTATCTGGACTTAGTCTAGGCATAGACAAAAATAAAGTAGCAGCAGTACTACTTAAACCAATGCCTCAAACTAAAAAAGAAATGCAATCATTTCTAGGATTTGCTGGTTACTATAGACAGCATATAAAGGACTTTGCAAAGATTGCTAAATCCTTGTATAAGCTATGTGACCAACAAACAGTCTATGAGATGACAGAAGAAAGAGTCAAGGCATATGAAGAATTGAAAAATTCCTTAACAAATGCCCCATTTCTTCTGATGCCAGATTGGAAACTACCCTTCAAACTGTACATTGATGCTTGTGGAGAAGGACTAGGTGCTGCACTTCACCAAACACAAATTATCAATGATAAACCAGTGGAAGGACCAATTTGTTTCATTTCAAGGCAGATAAAGCCAACAGAAGCAAGGTATGGAGCAAGCCAAATGGAATGCTTATGCCTAGTGTGGGCTTTAGAAAAGCTGCATTATTATTTGGATGGCACAGTATTTGATGTAATCACAGACTGTAACGCTGTGAAATCACTATTAAATATGAAGACTCCAAATAGACATATGCTGAGATGGCAAATTGCTATCCAAGAATATAGGGGAAATATGACTATTGTTCATAAATCTGGAAATATTCATAAAAATGCAGATGGTCTTAGCAGATGGGCTCTAGCAAATACCCCTGACAATCCAGCATGGGTACCACAAGAAGAGCACCATATAGAAGGAATATGTGTTACAGACATTGGCACAGAATTCTTTAACCAAGTTAAAGAAAGCTATAAGACAGAAAAAAATTGCCATATCTTAAGCCAACTTCTAATGAAAGACTGCAAAGACCCATCACTTTCATCAAAACTAGATGAAATATGGAAAAAAGCATATGATGAAGGAAGATTCCACCTCCTTGATGGAATCCTTTACCATAGAACAAAACACACATGTGTTATGGCCTTAACAGACAGAACACTAATAAACACTATTTTACATGAATGTCATGATAGTGTTGCATCTGGACATCTCTCAGAAGATAGGACACTAGAGAGGGTGAAAACCTGCTCTTGGTGGCCAAATTGGAAGAAAGATGTTGCAGAGTACTGCCAAACCTGTGACAGATGCCAAAAAGCCAACAGAGCCACAGGAAAGAAATTTGGAATGATGATCCAAATCCAAGAACCAAAATCCCCATGGGAAATAGTTCATATGGATTGGGTAACAGCTTTACCTCCAGGAGGAGACAGGAGTTATAATGCATGCCTAGTATTAGTTGACAGGTACAGTAAAACTCCCATGTTCTTACCATGTCATAAAGATGACACAGCTATGGATACAGCCATAATGATATGGAATAAAGTCATTAGCCACACAGGCTTATTCCAAAATATTATAAGTGATAGAGACCCAAAGTTCACTTCAGCATTATGGACAAATCTCCATAACTTGTTTGGGACAAAATTATCATTCTCAACAGCTTATCATCCTCAAACTGATGGTCTAGCAGAAAGAATGATACAGACCCTAGAGGATATGATCAGAAGATTCTGTGCTTATGGGCTAGAATTCAAAGATTCTGATGGTTTTACCCATGATTGGTGTACACTAATACCAGCACTTGAACTGGCATATAAGACATCAATCCATTCTTCTACTGGCAAAACACCAGCAATGCTAGAGAAAGGTTGGAATCCAAGACTTCCTTATGATAGCCTCAAAAAGGACTTGGTGGATATACATCCAACAGCAAGCAGTTTCAAGATAATGCTTGACAAAGCAAGACACCATGCAAACAGATGCATGCAAGATTCTTTTAAATATGCAAAAGAAAGATGGGATAAAAGTCATAAGCCACCTGACTTCAAAATAGGGGACTTGGTTTTAGTATCAACCCTTAATTTCAATAACATAAAAGGCCCAAAGAAATTGAAAGATTCCTTTGCAGGACCATTTATGATAAAAGCACTTCATGGACCCAATGCTGTGCAATTAGAACTCACAGGTGAACTAATGAACAAACACCCAACTTTCCCTGTAAGTCTGATAAAACCTTACAGTTCAAGTGACAAAGAGTTATTTCCACTAAGAAATAAACCCCCACTTGAGATTCCCCCCTTGGAAGAAGGAGAGGAAAAGAAAATAGTAAAAGTCCTTAAAGAAAGAAGGACAAGAAACAAAAAAGAAAGAGAATACCTTGTAAGGTATAGAAATTCAACTCAAGAAGATGAATGGCTACTTGAGAAAGATATAACAAATGCTGATAAACTACTAAGAAGGTTCAGAAATGAAAGAAAACCTGAAAAATAAAAAAGTTAAGCATTATTGAGCTTCAAGACTAACAAAGTCTATTGAAGAGGTAGGACAGTGGATGATACCCTAATCACATATATCAGATTGTGGTACAATCTTTTTTGGTGGTAGGGAATGTGAGCCTTTGAGATATGACCACATACCCAATAAGGTCACAAAAAATACTCAGAATAATTATATCTTTAATATAATTATATTAAAATTAATTAAAATAATTATACACTAAAAATAATTACTCAAATATACAAAAAATACCATAAATTGGTACTAAAATTGGTTTAACTTAAAAACCAATGAATGAAAATGTGAAATAAATTATACCATTGGATTCCTCATGGAAAAATACACATATACCATTTTTATGGCATATCTGTAAAGTCAATATTTAATGAATTATAAGGTATAATACCTTATAAAAACCATAAAATCCTATTTATCTCAGAAACCAATGAAACAACATGTGAAATAAATTGTACCAGTGGATTCCCCATAAAAATCCACACATAAAACAATTAATAAGCTAATTCTAAAAATCAATACTTAAGGAATTATCCTGAATATATGCACTTTTTTGGTCAACGCATATATTCAGTGATCATAGCTAATATCTTCTAAACTATACATGCTAGAATGATGAACCAAAAATAAAGTTACCACGTAATTACTGTAAGAACACAGATATGAACTTTATTTTGCAAATTATAAACAAGGTTAAGACTTATGAGGAAATATTGATAAAAATCAACAGAGCTGTTGACCACTTTGTTGTGAAAGTAGTCCAAACTTAAAAAAAAGTATACAGTTGGATTCTCCTAGTTCATTCGTGAAGAATGATGTAATTTTTATTATTAAATTCAGGGTATAACCCCCTGAAATCAAGGTTTGAAGTTTAAAATATTGAATTTCGACAGAAAAGATGAGTTACAAGAAAAATCATCAAAATTAGAGTTTTGATGATGTAATGAAAAGCTCTTGACAGCATAATAAGGTTATGTCAGGATATCAGAATTCACTCTCTGAATTGCTGTAGCGTGAAAACCTTAAAAGTTATTGAGGATCAAAGTTTGAGCTTAAATTGAGCTGTTATGATCACATACTGTAACCTTAAATTAAGTTTAACAGTCTTAATAGTGATAAAATTGGTGAATACTATTAGTTTATGATTAAAACTAATAAAATCCACGAAATTTGGGGTTCTGCCAAGCCTCTGATATCATCACACTTAGAGTTATAGTGATAACTCTAAATAATGGTGTAATAATGATGTAATATGGTTTGATCATGATGTAATCACCCTCAAACCTTAAAATATTGATCAATTCCAGTGGATATGATCAGTACACGTCTACTAGAAGCCTGTTGGACTCTAGGAGGGAAGTATTTACTATAAATAGAGCTCTTTTTACTCTGTTTTCCCCTCAGACGCATCAAAAACATTAAATCAATTAAATAAAAGGTAATTTCTTTATTCTTTAAATATAAAACTCTTATATTCTTAAAGACCAAAGACCATCTTGTCATTAATCACCATTTTTACGTGATTAAATCAATTCTTTAATTGTTTTTGCTATAAATCTCTCTAAAAAGCTCATTTCCACGTAAAATCAAGAAATTTAGTAAATTCTCTTTATTTTTATTGTAAATACAATTTGAAAAGGTTGTATTATATTATTTTGGCGTAAAATAACTCAAAATTATTATCTTAAGTGTTAAAAGTAGGTTATTTCATCTTATTATAATAATTTCTCTCTTATTATTACTCATAATAATTCTTATTTAATATAAATAGTATTTATATTAATTTATAACTTTAATATTAGTAATATTATTGTTATTAATTGTTTTTTATTTATAAAAAACAATTTTTTACGCCTTTATTATTTGTTGGTAACAATAATAAAGAGCTTTATAATATATTAATTATTTTATATTAATATATTATTTATAATATTATATTTTTATATAATATTAATTATATTATTATATTTATTTAATAATATAATAATTTTTACGCCATAATAATAATATTTCTTTATTATTATTATTATTTTAATCTTATTTATTCATTTTATAAGGACATTCAGAGTACAATAAGTGATAAATTAGTAATTTTTACTTATTGTTTCATAGTCAAACCTTACAGATACCAAGAGGAAACACCACTGGAAATTAAGGACATACAGTTGGAAGCAGGAATGCCACAAGACATGGCAAAAAAAAACTTGTGTAAACACACACAAGATGCACAGACGTTCCTAGTTACACCAACAAAAGTATTGGCATACATACATTGGACAGCTAAAAAGATGATTGTTTGTATTGAAAATGCTCAAAACCCATTAATCATTGACCATGGAGCACACTTCTCAATAGTGGCCAGAAGGTATCTGGATCACCACTTCCCAAATTGGGAAAAACAGATCTTGCCAGCCAAGGAAAAGAACTTCAAAAGTGAATCAGGGCAGATGACATCCATTGGGACAATTATCAAAGAGATAATTATACCCCATAGGAAAGGTAATATCAGACTCAACCAAGAGTTTGTCATGCTTGAAGATGCCCACATCCAAGGGTTTTTACTGGGAACAGACTACCAGAGGATGTATGGAATCGGTATTTACAATAGTAAAAACAAGGATATTACTATTGGTACAAACAAGGAAAAGCAATTTTCACTTGACATATACCAGATATATACCAATGACCCTCTAGAAGAATTTCTGAATGAATTCAGGGAGGGCCAATTCAGCACTACCCTTACCAGTAAACAAAAGGTTAGTTTACTGAAGATGCTGAGGAGAAACAGACCAACATTTTCCATTGGTGAAAAACCATTAGGCAAAATACAAGGCCATGATATAGAATTATATCTGGATTTGAAAAGACCCTATACACCCATGCGGAGAAGACCTCCATACCCAGAAAGTCTGGAAACTAGGAAGGAAATTGAAAAAAATATCAATTTACTCCTAGACATGGATGTCATAAGGAAGATAGGACACAATTCAATGGTGGAAATCACCACTCCTGTCCTTATCACCTGACATGATGGCAAATCTAGGCTGTGTGGAGATTTCAGAGCCCTGACCAATTTAACAAAAGCTGACAGGTACCCTAAACCTAGGATATTTCATGCTGTAGGAAACTGGAAACAGCCAAATACATAACCAAGATGGATTGTATGAAAGGCTTTCACCAGAATGGAGTTAAACCAAACTCCATCAAATTACTCAGAATCATATTCCATTTGGCATACAAAATGCACCAGCCCACTTCCAAAGAATGATGGACACAATATGTGTGAGCCTTTGAGATATGACCACATATCTAAAAAGGTCACAACAAAATTTCTGTAATAATTATACTTATGATAATTATCTCAAAGACTAGTAAAAATACCATAAACAAGTACATCATCTGAGTTAACTCAGAATCTAATGAGTAAGCATGTAAAATTAATTACACCATTAGATTCCTCACGGTAAAATACACATCTGTCATTTTTATGGCATATCTGAAAAGTCAATAATTACAGAAGAATAAATAATAATACCCTAAGAAAGGTATAAAACCTTATTTAAATTAGAAAACAATGAAACAACACGTGGAATAAATTGTACCATTGGATTCTGCATAAAAAACCACACATAAAAAAATATGCAGCTATTCTCTAAAGTCAATACGCAAGGGATTAAGCTGAATATATGCACTTTTTTGGTCAATGCATATATTCATGGCTTTTCGCTAATATCTCTTGAAATATACAAGATAGAGAGATAAACAAAAAATAAAGTCACCACGTAATTACTGTACAAACACAGATAGGAACTTTATTTAACAAGCTATAAACAAGGTTAAAAATTGTAATGGATTATTGATTAAAATCAATGGAGCTGTTGACCACTTTGTTGTGGAGGTGATCCAAGCTTAAAAAGAAGTAGACAGTCAGATTCTACTAGCTCATACGTGAAGAATGATGTAATTTTTATTATAATATTCAAGTTATAACCCCTTGAAATCAAGGTTTAATATTTAAAATATTAAATTTTGACAGAAAGGATGAGTTACAAGAAAAAGCATCAAAAATAGATTTTGTATGACGTAATGAAATTATCTTGGAAGTTTAATACGGACATGCCAATATATCAGAATCCCCACTCAGAAGGGCTGTATTGTGTATAACGTAAAAGGTACTAGTGATCCAAGTTTAAGCTTAAATTTGATCATTTATGATTACTCACTGCAATCTTGTTTTAAGCTTAACAGTTCAATAAGTGATAAAACTGTTGAATACTATTAGATAATGATTAATACTAATAAAATACACAATGTTTGGGTATATGCCAAGCCTATGATGTCATTAAACTTACAGTTATAGCGATAACTCTAAATAATGGCATAATAATGAGATAAGATGGTTTGATAATGATGTAATCATCACTAAACCTTAGAATACTGATCATTTCCAGCGGATAACATCAGTAAACTTCTTCTAGAAGCCTACTTGACTCTAGAATGGAGGTATATACTATAAATAGAGCTCTTTTTACTCTATTTCCCCCTCAGATGCATCAAAACATTAAAAAAATTAAATCAAAAGGTAAAATCTTTATTCTTTATATATAAATATTTCATATTATTAAAGAACAAAGGTCATCTTTATTATAATAACTATTTTTGATGTGATTACTTCAATTGTTCTACTGTTTTGCTATATTTCTCTTAAAAATCTCAGATCCATGTAAAATCAAGACAATTTGTAATTTCTCTTATTTATTTGTAAATACAATTTAAATAAGTTTTATTTACATTATTAGGCATAAAGGTATCCAAAATTATTATATTAAGCGTCAAAAGTAGGTTATTTTCTCTTATTATAATGATTTCTCTCTGCTATTACTATTAATAATTTCTTTAGTTAATATAAATAGTATTTATATTAATATATAACTTGAATATTACTAATATTATTGTTATTATTTTTTTTTAAATAAAAAGCAATTTTTTACACCTTTATTATTTGTTGGTAACAATAATAAAGTGTTTTTAAATATATTAATTATTATATATGAATATATTTATTTATTATATTATTTTTTATAATATAAATTATATTATTTTCTTTATTCAATAATATATTTGTTTTTGTGCCTTAATTAGAATAGTTCTTTATTATTATCATTATTTCTATCTTATTTACTTTATTTATAAGGAAACTCAGAGTGCAATAAGTAAAATATTAGTTATTTTTATTTATTGTTTCATAGTCAAACCTTACATTTTGGGGCCTGGCCATGATATTTACTTTAAAATACCTTGAAAATATTCTAATTGGGTTTATCCAGTAATAAATTATAATTATAAGCATAAAATTAAATAATAACTTTATATTTATTGATTTTAGAAGGTATTGAGGCATTTGGAAAGCAATTGTACTGTCTTACACATGGTTTTTCACATCCTTAGACTTGCAAGAACTTTCTGTGAGTGACTCTAGTAATGAAAAGAGATATTTTGTAGATTAAAGATAATTTTATATTATAAACTAATTCTGTGATAGAATAATATTCATTTTTATTTTATTCTTTAAAAATAAAAAACATAAAAAATAATAAAAACCAATAAAAAAAGTTATTTTTATTCATTTTTTCATTTCATTTATTTAAAGATATAGAAGAAATCTTTACATGGTAAATTGCCATATCTTACCAAAAATAACACCTTTTATATAAAAGACTTATATTTATTTGTCTTTTTTAGTGTTTGAAGACAATCCAACAGAAGACAACCAAGCCACTGTTGAAAGATTGGTGGAAGAAACTTGCCCAAGTTCTCCAACACCAATTGTCATTAAGAAAAAGAAAGCTAAGGAGTTTGACTTTCCAGGACCCACTATTCAGGACTCTGAAGGTGAGTCACTCCTTTATAAATTGCCACAAGAAGAATTATTTTCCTAAAATCTTCTTATTTCTTATTTCCTAAATTATGACTACCAGAAGAGGCTCCCAATACTCCATCTAATCAGATGGAGTTGGACTCAGAGGTAGAATTGATCCCTCAAAAGGGAAAAGAAAGGGAAATATCCCCAGTGGAACAGAATCCACACAAGGAAGTGCCTTATCCCAAAGGCAAGTCCCAGAAATGCCCATGATATCTGAACCAGAGTTAGAACTAAGTATGCGTAACTCAAACAGGTACAAATCACATTCAGGGGGCTCAGATAGAAATTTACACGAGCCAGTACAAGCAGTACTACACAGTGTACAAAGACAAGGACTGGGAAACGCTGCCACAAATACACCAAGAAGTGATGAACTCCTGGCACATCCTCAAAAAGTTCCTCAAAGAGGAGGAAATAGTGAGATACTCCAATGGATGGAATCCACTATCATCCAAACCTCAAATGAAAAAGATCAAGGAGTACCATTCCAAAAAGAAGGAGGCAACCAAGGAAGAAGCCCCAAGCCAACCCACTTCCCCAATAAGGGAAGAAGAACAAGAAAACGAACTGGAGAAAACCATATTCCCCAAGTTACAGAATTCCAAAAATCCAAAAATATGCCATGGATAATTTCTTCAACATGGCCAGAACCTTGATGGAATTCAAGTACAAGGATCAGCAAAGAATGAGACAACCTCATTTCCCAAAGAAATAACCTTGTCGCCAGATGTTGTGAATACTTTAACAGAAATTAAAAATAGTATTTTACCTCTAAAAGAAATTAAAAATAGCTTATTATCATTACAAGAAATAAATGATAATATATCTTCTTTAACAAAAATTGCTGTACAGAATGAGAAAGAAATCGACAAAATTAAATTTATTGTTGAAAATAACAAACCAAAAGTTCTAATTGACAGTACTCAAAAGTTAATACAAGGAAAACAAGAACTGTATAAATACATAAAAGATATAAAAGATAAAACTTTGACAATCAATTATGATGTGAGTATTGATAATCTTACAGAAAAATTGAACAAATTAAGTATTTCCATAGAAAAATTTGAAGAAAAGACTTCATCACACCAAAAATTACTTTCAGAAAATGTGGAAAAAAGTGATGAAGCAAGAATTCATTTTAAAAATGATATTCAAAGTGAAATAAGGCTTATTACTGAAAAAATGGATAAAATCAATGAGGCTTACTTATATATGCCAAGGTTATCAACCCCATTTTCTCACATAAGAAGCCCTGTTAAACCAAAAGAGGAATCAACAAATCCATTCATAACAGACCTGAGTCATCAAGAAAATAACCAAGTCTTAATGAAGGAAGCACCTCAATTAAAAGAATGGCCAACATTCACAGGAGAAGGTGAATATGACCATATGTCATTTATTAAAACAATTGACGTGTTACAAGAAGATTATGCCATACCAGATGAAGTGATCACTGCCAGATTACACTCACTATTTGAGAAATCTGCAAAAATATGGTGTTATGGCATAAGGCAGACAAATGGCAAAAATACCTGGTCTTGGTGGAAACAAGAAATAATCACCAAGTGGGCTAATGATGGCTGGAGGTACAAAATAGAAAATGCATTTGAAAACTCCTTCTTTTACCCAGACAAAGATAAACCTTTGACTTGGTTCTTGAAAAAAGTTGAAAGATTAAATGCACTGTACCCAGAAATGTCACAAAAAATGGTACACATGAAAATACTCAAGAAATGTGGAGGAGAATTAGAGAATGCCCTGAGAAGCAGGTGTATAGAACCATGCTCCACAGAAGAGTATATCAATGCACTAGAAAACATAGTGACAAGGAAAAAAATTGGCAGAAATTGGGAGAAATTGGGAATTAAAAGTCCAAACAAGCCATTTATCAAAAAAGATAAACCAAGAGAAAATCTCAAGCCAAATACATCCAACAATAATGAGGAAAGAAAGTGCCACAAATGTGGAGGTATTGGACACTTAGCCAATAATTGCCTTAAAAAAGAAAAAGTCAATGAAATTGTGGAAAAAGAGGACCACAATGATAAAGAAGAAGAATCTGATTCTGAAAAGGACACTGAAGAATAAGAAACTTCTGAAAGTGATGAAATTAATATAATTAATGCACAAATTAATAACATTGATTCAATATATGAATTACTGAATGTCAATTCAAACTTACCACAAGTTGGAACATCTGATACAAACCTCACAAACATACAAGATGCTAAATTGTATAGAACCAAACCAGCAATAGGGATGGGATATACAGCTGGCAAATAAGGTATGATTATTGTAATGGTGGGAAACCAAGAGGAAAAAGTGAAGTTAGATACAGGAGCATATTGTACTTGTGTTGGTAAAAGTTATTTGAAAACAATTGTACCAGATTGGGAAGAAAAACTTATACCAATACAAGGAGTCAAATTTAGTAGTGCAAGTGAAAGCATGAATCCCCTTGGAATAATTGACTTAACACTCATTTCTCCTCATCCTTCACAATGTATCAGATTGAAAGTAGAATTTTTAGTAATGGATAACTGCACCAGTAGCCATTTTATACTTGGAAATGACTACTTGTCAATTTATGGTATAGATATCTCTAACCAAAAAGATAGATATTTTACCATAGGAGACAATAAAAGATAAACATTTGGCTTTTTCAATAACAAAAGACAAATTACAGCTATCAAGAATGAGGAAAAAAATCCCAGAAATGGATTTTTTCATAACTGAACAGCTAAAAGAGGCAGAGTTCAATCATGAATTGACAGTAAAAATTAAAGAAAAATTGATTGACCTCTTATTTAAATATAAAAATGCCTTTACAACTGACAAGGAGCCACTAGGTGCCATAATTGTACATGAGGTAGACATAATCCTTAATGTAGAAAAATCTTATCCACCTCTATTGAGAAGACCAGCTTATCCAGCCAGCCCAAGAGCTAGAGAAGCTTTAGAGGTACACATTAAAGAACTAATGGACCTTGGAGTATTAAGGAAAGTAGGACACAATGAACAGGTAGAGGTCACTACAACTGTCATTATAACTTGGAATAATGGAAAATCAAGGATGGTAGGGAACTTTAGAGCCCCAAACACCTATACTATCCCTGACAGATACCCAATACCCAGAATCCATGAGACATTAACACAATTATCTCAGGCTAAGTTCATCACAGCCATGGATGCCCTAAAGGGTTTTCATCAAAATGTCTTAACAGACAATGCCAAGAAACTACTAAGGATAATAGTCCACTGTGGAATTTTTGAATATCTCAGAATTCCATTTGGTATAAAAAATGCACCATCCCATTACCAAAGGATGATGAATACCATATTTTCTGAAGAATTAGGAGAAGGATGACTGATTATTTATATTGATGATATCATAATTTGCTCAGAGGCTTGGGACAGTCACTTATCAAGACTAGAAAGAGTCTTGCAAAAAATAGTACAAGTAAACATGAAAATTATCACTGAAAAAGTGTCATTTTGCATACAGTGAACTGAAAGCACTAGGACATGTTGTATCTGGAATAAGTTTGGGCGTAGACAAAAACAAAGTAGCAGCAGTACTATTGAAACCAATGCCCCAAGCTAAGAAAGAAATTAAATCATCTCTAGGATTTTCTGGTTATTACAGAAAACATATAAGAGATTTTGCAAGAATTTATAGGTCATTGAAAAAGCTCTGTGACCAACAGACAGTCTATGAAATGACTGAAGAAAGAGTTAAGGCATATGAAGAATTGAAAAATTACTTAACAAATGCCCCATTTCTTGTAATTCCATATTGGAAGCTACCCTTCAAACTATACATTGATGCTTGTGGAGAAGGACTAGGTTCTGCACTACACAAGACACAAATCATCAATGACAAACCTGTTAAAGGACCAATTTGCTTCATTTGAAGACAAATAAAGCCAACAGAAGCAAGATATGGAGCAAGCCAAATGGAATGCCTCTTCTTAGTGTGGGCTTTGGAAAAATTACACTATTATTTAGATGGGACAGTGTTTGATGTAATTACAGATTGCAATGCTGTAAAATCTCTATTAAACATGAAAACCCCAAAAATACATATGTTAAGATGGCAAATTGCCATCCAAGAAAATAGAGGAAATATCACTATAGTTAGTAAATCTGGTAATAATCACAAAAATGCAGATGGTCTTAGCAGATGGGCTCTGGAAAATAAGCCTGAAAATCCAGCATGGGTACCACAGGAAGAGCACCATATAGAAGGCATATGTGTAACAGATATACGCACAGAACTCTTTAACCAAGCTAAATAAAGCTATAAAATGGATAAAAACTGCCATATCTTATGCCAAATTCTAATGAAATACTGTAAAGACCAATTACTTTCATCAAAACTAGATGAAACATGGAAAAAAGCATATTATGGAGGAAGATTCCACCTCCTTGATGGAATCCTTTACCATAGAACTAAACATACATGTGTTATGGCTTTAACAGATAGAGCTTTAATAAGCACTATACTACATGAATGTCATGATAGTGTTGCAGCTGGACATCTCTCAGAAGAAAGAACACTAGAGAGGGTAAAAATCTGCTCTTGGTGGCCAAATTTGAAGAAAGATGTTGCAGAATACTGCCAAACCTGTGACAGATGCCAAAAAGAAACCACAGCCACAGGTGAAAAATTTGGAATGATGATCCAAATCCAAGAACCAAAATTCCCTTGAGAAATAGCTCACATGGATTTGGTAACAGCATTACCTCCAGGAGAAGACAGAAGTTACAATTCATGCCTAGGATTAGTTGACAGATACAGAAAAACCCCAATGTTTTTACCATGTCACAAGGATGATACAGCTATGAATACAGCCATAATGATATGGAATAAAGTTATTAGCCACAAAGGCTTATTGCAAAACATCATAAGTGATAGAGACCCAAAATTCACTTCAGCATTATGGACAAACCTCCATAACCTGTTTGGAACAAAACTATCATTCTCAACAGCTTACCACCCCCAAACTGATGGTCTAGCAGAAAAAATGATACAGACATTAGAAGACATGATCAGAAGATTCTGTGCTTATGGACTAGAATTTAAAGATTCTGATGGTTTTACCCATTATTGGTGTGCATTAATACCAGATCTTGAACTGGCATATAAAACATCAATCCATTCTTCAACTGGAAAGATACCTGCAACACTAGAAAAAGGCTGCAATCCAAGACTCCCTTATGATACCCTCAAAAAGGACTTAGTGGATATACACCCAACAGCAAGTAGATTCAAGCTATTTCTTGACAAAGCAAGACATCATGCGAACAGATGTATTCAAGATTCTTTCAATTATGCAAAAGAAAGATGGGAGAAAAGCCATAAACCACCTGACTTCAAAATAGGAGACTTGGTCCTAGTGTCAACTCTAAATTTCAATAATATAAAAGGCCAAAAGAAATTGAAAGATTACTTTGCAGGAACATTTATGATAAAAACACTACATGGACCCAATGCTTTGCAATTAGAGCTCACGGGTGAACTAATGAACAAACACCCAAATTTCTCTGTAAGTCTGATAAAACCTTACAGATCAAGTGACAAGGAATTAGTTACACTAAGAAATAAACCCCCACTTGAAATACCCCCTTTAGAAGAAGGAGAAGAAATGAAAATTGTGAAAGTACTTAAAGAAAGAAGGACAAGAAACAAAAAAGAAAGGGAATACCTTGTAAGGTATAGAAATTCAGCTCAAGAAGATGAATGGCTACTTGAGAAGGATATAAAAAATGCTGATAAACTATTAAGAAGGTTAAGACTTGAAAGAAAGCCTAAAGAATAGAGAAATTAAACATTATTGAGCTTCAAGACTAACAAAGTCTATTGAAGAGGTAGGACAGTGGATGATACCCTAATTAACTATATCAGATTGTGGTACAATATTTTTTTGGTGGTAGGGAATGTGAGCCTTTGAGATATGACCACATATCCAAAAAGGTCACAACAAAATTTCTGTAATGATTATACTTATAATAATTATCTCAAAGACTAGTAAAAATACCATAAATAAGTACAAAATTTGAATTAACTCAGAATCTAATGGGTAAAAATGTGAAATGAATTAAACCATTAGATTCCTCATGGTAAAATACACATGTAATTTTTATAGCATATCTGAAAAGTCAATAATTACTAAAGAATAAGTAATAATACCCTAAAAAAGGTATAAAACCTTATTTAAATTAGAAAACAATGAAACAACATGTGGAATAAATTGTACCATTGGATTCTGCATACAAAACCACACATAAAACAAATATGCAGCTATTCTCTAAAGTCAATATGCAAGGGATTAAGCTTAATATATGCACTTTTTTGGTCAATGCATATATTCATGATTTCTAGCTAATATCTCTTGAAATATACAAGATAGAGAGATAAACAAAAAATAAAGTCACCACGTAATTACTGTAATAACACAGATAAGAGCTTTATTTCACAAGCTATAAACAAGGTTAAAACTTCTAATGGATTATTGATTAAAATAAATGGAGCTGTTGACCATTCTGTTATGAAAGTGGTCCAAACTTAAAAAGGAGTAGACATTCAGATTCTACTGGCTCATACGTGAAGAATGATGTAATTTTTTACTATACTATTCAAGGTATAACCCCTTGAGATCATGGTTTGAAGTTTAAAATATTAAACTTCAACAGAAAAGATGAGTTACAAGAAAAATCATCAAAAATAGAGTTTTTATAATTTAATGAAATGCTCTTGGACGTTTAATAGGGACATGCAAAGCTATTGGAATCCACTCCCAGAATGGCTGTATCGTGTATAACTTAAAAGGTATTAATGATCAAAGCTTAAGCTTAAATCTGATCATTTATGATCACTCACTGTAATCTTATTTTAAGTTTAACAGTTACATAAGTGATGAAACTGGTGAATACTATTAGATTATGATTAATACTAATAAAATACACAAATTTTAGGTTTCTTCCAAGCCTATGATGTCATCAAACTTATAGTTATAGTGATAACTCTAAATAATGGCATAATAATGAGATAAGATGGTTTGATCATG
This sequence comes from Austropuccinia psidii, assembly GCA_023105745.1. NCBI lineage: Eukaryota > Fungi > Basidiomycota > Pucciniomycetes > Pucciniales > Sphaerophragmiaceae > Austropuccinia > Austropuccinia psidii. Next base: position 43,144,516 of record JALGQZ010000002.1, read on the forward strand.
ACATAATGATCACTAAACCTTAAAATGATGATCATTTCCAGTGGATACCATCAGTAAACATCTACTAGAAGCCTACTGGACTCTAGAAGGGAGGTATTTACTATAAATAGAGCTCTTTTTACTCTATTTTCCCCTCAGATGCATCAAGACATTAAAACAATCAAGTCAAAAGGTGAACTCTTTATTATTTATATATAGATCTCTTATATTATTAAAGATCAAAGGTAATATTTATTATAATCATCATTTTTGACGTGATTACTTCAATTTTTCTACTGTTTTTCTATATTTCTCTTAAAAATCTCAAATCCACATAAAATCAAGAAAATTTGTAATTTCTCTTATTTTTATTTGTAAATACAATTTAAATAGGTTATATTTACATTATTAGGTGTAAGGGTATCCAAAATTATTATATTAAGCATCAAAAGTAGGTTATTTTCTCTTATTATAATAATTTCTCTCTATTATTACTATTCATAATTTCTTCAATTAATATAAATAGTATTTATATTAATATATAACTTTAATATTGGTAATATTGTTTTTATTAATTGTTTTTATTAATAAAAAGGAATGTTTTAGGCCTTTATTATTTGTTGGTAACAATAATAAAGTGTTTTTAAATATATTAATTATTCTATATTAATATATTTATTTATTATATTATTTTATTTATTCAATAATATAATTGTTTTTATGCCTTAATTATAATAATTCTTTATTATTATAATTATTTTTATTTTCTTTACTTTATTTCTAAGTACATTCAGAGTACAATAAGTAAAATATTAGTAATTTTTACTTATTTTTCATAGTCAAATCTTACAAGATCTCAATAAGAAATATTGGAAGGCTGGATGATAGTATATATTGATTACATCATTATATACTCAGAGACATGGGATGGCCATGTGCAGTAAATAGACAGAGTACTCAGTTAGTGCATACCCATTAATCTGAAAATTTCACTTAAAAAGTGCAACTTTGGCAAACAAGAATTACTGGCACTGGGACACAAAGTCTCAGGTCTTAGTCTGGCCATAGACCTGAATAAAGTAGCAGTAGTACTGCAGAAGACAGTACCAAAGAATACCAAAGAGATGCCATATTTCCTTGGGTTTGCTAGCTACTACAGAAACCACTTCAAAAAATTTTATGACATAACCAGTAGCCTATACAGGTCATGTTGAAAAGATGTAGTTTTTGAAATTACCAAGGAAAAACGGGATGCATATGAGAGGATCAAACATGAACTCACAAATGCACCTGTGCTCATCTTTCCTGACTTTGAACTACCATTAAAGCTATACATAGATGCAGCATGTAGCCAAGGCTTAGGAGAAGCCCTTGACCAGAGACAAATTGTAGATGGTGAACCAAGAGAGGGAGTAATATGCTAAATCTCTAGGAAGCCAAAAGATTCAGAGACCAGGTATGGGGCCACCCAGACTAAATTCCTACTGCACAGCCTTGAAGTCTTTGTTGAATATGAAAACTACAAACAGACATGTGTTGAGGTGGAAAATAGCCATTCAAGAGTATAGAGGCAATATGACCATCATATACAAGGAGGGAAAAAGCCACACCAATGCAGATGGCTACTAGACAATTTCAAAAGCAACCCAGCCTAAGACCCTGAAGTAGTAGCTAAGATTCCTATCCATTTCATGGAAATAGATAGGAGGAAACCTTCAGATTTTCTGAATGGGCACCAAGAGTTGGTACCCCAGACAGTGGAAACACTGAATCAGAAGGGACAGAAACTCCCATATTGGGAATACGCTCCTCAGAGCTGCATAATGAGCTCTTCAGTGCAGCAATGAAGACATATTCCAAACACAAACAGTGTGGCATATTGTTACAACTCCTTCAATAGAATTACAGGAGCCCAGAACTGGAATCCCAGCTAGAGGAACCCTGGTTGAGGGACTATAAGGACAACAGTTTTTTCCTTATATATGGCCTGCTCTACCATAGATAGAAGCACACTAGTGCACTCACAGTAGTAGACAGGGACCATATATCACCAATCCTGCAGGAATGCCATGACTGCTCCTATATGGGACACATGAGTGAAGAAAGGACCAAGGAAAGGGTAGCAAGCACAGCTTGGTGGCCCAAATAGGAGCAAGAGTTGAGTGAATATATCGACACTTGTGAAAGATTCCAGAAGGCAAATAGAAAACATGGGAAGAAGTATGGGCTACTTCAGCACATAGAAAAACACAAACACCCATGGGAAACCATCAAAATGGACTGGGTTAGAGGACTTGTCTCAGGAGGCAAAGAAAACTTCAATGCTTGCCTGATCATAGTTGATAGGTTCAGAAAGAGTGTGAGGTGCCTACCATGTCACAAGGAGGATACAGCAATGGATACTTCCTTTCTATTTTCAAATAACATAATATACCCCTTTGCAGTCCGTAAAATTATCATTAGTGATAGGGACCCAAAATTCACATCAGAATTTTGGACAAACTTGTAGGACATTCTTGGTACTAAACTTGCCTTCTCCACAGCTTACCACCCACAGACAGATGGTTTAGCTGAAAGGATGATCCAAACAATGGAGGACATCATCAGAAGATTCTGTGCATATGGCATGGAATACAAAAACCATGAAGGATACACCCATGACTGGGTTTGCCTTCTCCCAGCAGTCCAGCTGCCTTACAACACAAGCCAGCACTCCACCACTGGGAAATCACCCTCACTGGTAGAAAAAGGGTGGAACCCTCTACTACCTGTGGATCACCTGAAAAAAAATCTTCTGACTATCCACCCAACAGGAGAAGACTTCCATGATATGAAGAAGAGGGCTTGTGATTGTAAGGTGTGGATATGAAACTTTGATTAAAAATCAAGTACTTTTCCTGTCCTCAAAATTTGTATAAGGTAAAAATCAATTACAAATAGTAAGAAATATTATTTTTAAAAGAAAAAACGCCAACTTTATTGTTTATAACTTTATTAGTATAAAAAAATAATATTATAAAGATTTATTGTTTTACCAAAAATAAAAATTTATCCAAAAATACTCTACAAGAGATATTTAAGGCTACAAAAGAAATTTCTTCAAGAGCAATTTCAATTGGAATTGATTGAGCAAAGAACTTCAAGCAATTAACTAAAGGAAAAAGTCTTTAAAAAGAATGTTAAAGAGAAAACACGCCCAAAAGTGACCAGAGTGAATTTGGAAACAAAGTGACAAAGATTACAGTGATGAAAGATGCTTTAATTCACTTTTGGGGTGGTTCAGGGGTAAAAATGATTATAAGAGTTACAAAAAATGATTATAATGATTTTTTCACGTGGTTGAAAGGATTAAAATGATCTTCAAATGGTGGCTGGAATCTTTTATTGATTGGTTTAACAGTGTTTAAACTAATTATAAAAGGAAAAGATTCTAACATGAAGAGAAAAGTGGGGCAAAGAAGACATTCTTTTATAGCCATCAATTTTCTTACTCCAAAAGTAAAATTTACTCTTGTCAGTCGTGAAAAAAAGTCTGACAACAGAAAAGCTAATTATGGCATCATTAAACCATGTTTTGGACCAAAAAAGGGCTGGTTTAAGCCATTTTTAGGCATTTTAGACCCTTAAATCAGCCATTACTATAGCAATACCTGGTCTAGAGCCTTCAAAACACGTCAGAATGTGTGTAAGAGGCGTAGAAACCAGTTAAAGCTGTTTTACTATGATTGTTTTATCTTAAGGGTAGTTTTACCCTCTCGGCACCAGCTAAAACTACCCCAGTTGGTATCAAAAACTCATCATCAATTGAGTTCACAGACCCTGTAACTCAATTCCAGGCCAAAAGTGATGAAATTCTGCGTGAATTTTGACACCACACGCCTGTCAGCAAGGATTTTCGCGGTCTAGCTTCCCCTTAGAGCTGGAGTTCCTTTTCCACCCCAAATTTAATCTTTCCAATTGATTTTTTCCTTTAATTCCTCATCATGTATTATACTTATAATTTACATATGTACTTCAATTGAGTTGTACAGTTCAATACAGTAATAATTGATACCTCATATTTCAATCAAAGTTCACTTATGTAATACACGTGCACATTTTGACATTTCAATTGAATTCAATTGAAAATACTTTAATTCCTCATAACTTCTAAAATATACACAACACCTCAATTTTAACACACATTTTGGTGATTAACACTACATGTGATGTGAATCAAATTGAAGTTTTGAGGATTTTCAATTTTCATACAGAAAATACTGAAAACTTAATTTAAGCTTATTTAGATTTGAGTTACAAAATCTTCACTCATAGGTGACCCCACCTGATTTTCTATGAGGAATCCAATGGTGCAACAATTTTTATATGTTTATTTATTGGATAAAAAGTTATAATAATTTTTATTCAACTTTTTTCCAAATTTGTTTATTTTTTTACAATTTTGTTAAAAATTCATTTTTACTTAATTTTTTCAAGTATAAATGTAATTTTACAATGTCAAAATTTAATGTAATTTTATTTTTAAATTGTGATTAAATTTTTAATTGTGAATATAATTTTATATTTATATTTTCATTTTCATTTTAATAATATAAATAAATTTATTTTATTTATATTTATATGTTAATTTTGTATTTGTGGTCTTTTGGGTAAATGAAATTACCTCTAAGGCTCACAGTAATACAGCTTCTAGATGCATAGCTGAGGAAAAAGAATACGATAAACGCAGGTGGGACAAATCTCACAGGGAACCTGACTTCAAAGAAGGGGACCAGGCATTAGTGTCCACACTCCACTTCAACAATCTTAAGGGACCAAAGAAGGTGAGCAAATCATTTGTAGGGCCCTTTACTATCATTAAACCAATAGGGAAAACTGCAGTGGAGGTCAAACTCACAGAGGAATTTTCTATGAAACACCCAGTATCCCCAGTGAGTTTGGTTAAGCCATACTTCCAAGCATAGGAGTATAAGTTCCCCTCCAGGAAGAAAAATCCCACTACACCAGAAATAGTGGAAGTGGAAGACTCCCCTAGACCTGTGAAGAAAATAATCAAAGCCAAGAAGATCAGACTGAATGGTAAAGAGCAGAGACAATACTTGGTCAGATTTAAAAACCAGACAGCATATAAAGACAAATGGTTGGCAGAGGATTCCATACCAGATGGGAAACTTCACCTAAGGAGATTAAGGGCCTCTAGGAGGACTTAATAGTCTCATCAATGATGAGCCTTTTTTTGAGGGAGGGTATGTCAGCCTGTGATTCAAAACCAGAGCACAAGCATGACAGCCAAATACCATCAACCAATGGCAAAGCCAAGATACCACCAAAACATGGAGCTGAGAAAGATCATCTCAAAAGGTATCAAAAGAAAGAAGAAACCCACCAATTTCCAAATACACAAGTCCCATCATCATAGGACAAGGAATAACAAAGTTATTCCTGCTCAAAGTTGTTGCTGAGCATTAACCTTATTTTTAACATCTCATCTGAAATGTAGAGGAAGAGGCTTAACACCATCAAATTGGTATTCAAATTGAAGCTCTAAGTTGGGGCTATCCAATGGTACTAGCCAAATTGTGCTAGCACCAGAACTACAGGAGTTATGACCAAAATAAGGTCAAATAAGGGTGAATAAAATATTCACCTCTAATCTAACTTCTACAGTTTTAGTTTGAGATACCTAAATTGGGGTCTTTTGAAAATATAATACTCAGGGATATCTGATGGTGCCATTGATTTCCCCATATATCATCTAGAAAAAAAGCTATGGGGAAAACAAGCTCCATACAGATTTTAACCAAATCATACATATGTATAAAAAATCTTGTACATGACATACTGTGGAACTCATTTTAGTGTGGGATTGGATAAGGAAGTCCTTTAGGGGGAAATCACAGGTAAACAGTTTTGAATTGCTGAAATAATCCTGTAACCAAGGGTGCTAATGGTGTTTTAGCTGCCCCTCTGAATATACTAAACAATCTGCCTACAGAGCTCACAAATCAATATTTAAGATTGTGGCTTTACAACTAGAGTAGACTTTTTAGCAGTCTCTATCAGACCTATTCAATAATCAGCCTAATGATAAAATAATAATACTAATTTAGATAAAATAATTTCAAGAGATAAATTTGTAGGTGATTTTAGGATAATAAAGTAATAATTTAGTAAAATAAATAATAGATATAATAGTACTGAGTGGTGATTTTGAGTTGTTTTCTTCGTTGAAGGTATTTTGTTTTAATGGATAATAGCTCAATATGAGAAAGATTTAGCAATAGTGATAATATTTAATAATATTGTTTGATAGTTTAAATAGTTGTTGTTGGTAAATAATTTTGATAATATGAGAAATATATTTTGTGATAATAATAATAATGATATAGATTTGTCTTCTAGTGAGAAGAGTATAATATAAATATTTTGTTGAATATGAGTATTTCACTAATAGATGAACTTATAATATAGGCAGACCTACTGTTAACTACAGCTATTTATAAACCACTATTTAGTGTAATTTAATAATAATAATTTCTAGATTAACCTACTAGTAAGGGATGAATAGTTATTTTCCTTCTTGGTATATAACTAATTGGATTCATTCATGGGGAGAAGAGGAGAAAATGAGAGAGAGGTCTCCTTTTATGTTGTGAGAAGTACCCATGGGCTCTCCATGTAAAGTGTTATTCTTGCCCTTGAGATAATTTTGCTGGTGTAGATTTTTGTAACAAAATTCAGATGACCTATCTGCTACACTGTATTAGTAATATTGCACAGCCTTGAGAGATTAATGCTAGTGTGTAAAATTGAGAATGGTGTCATATGACTGAGATATTTTTTGCCATTTGTTTGGCCAAAGTTAAGGTTGTGATGTTTTGGTTGGTGGGGATTTTTGATAAAAAAATCAGGTGACTTCTCTTTTTGCACTGCTTTAGTCAGCTTGCATAGCCTTGAGGAATTAATGCTGGTGATTAAAGGGTGAAGATGGTGTCATGTGAATAAGCCCATGTAAAATTTGTTTGTAAGGTTTATTTAGTTCCAGGTGATTATGCTGTGCAATGTGGGGATATCTTCTTTTTAATTCTTGATTACTGTAATTGCTGTGTACTTTACAGTTTTAGTGTATTTTCCTTGTATGAAGCTAGTTGAATTTCAATTAAGTTGAATTTCAATAATCCTGTGGCTGTGTAATTTACAGATCTTATGCATGTGGACTGCATAAGTCTTATTTGGGCTTCTGTATTGTTGTGTAATTTTTAAGTTTTCTCTTTTTTTAGTGGATTTTCCCATGTATTGAGTTGAATTGGATACTGTCATGTGATCCTTGTGTCACATGAACTGTATTTGGTTACTGTGATTCTTGGTAATATAATCTTCTTGATGGATTTAGAGTGGATATAATGTACAATGTTACTTTTCCCATGTAATTTTCAGTTTCTGTATGTATTAAGCCTATTGTTGATTCTGTAAGGCTTTTATGTAGGTTTTCTTGTATAATTCCATAAGATTGGATTCCCCTATTATTTATTTGATTGTAGAAATATGTTGATTATTTCAATTCTGACTACCAAATCTTCCATTCATCCCTACTATTGATGTTATTCCTGGGTTTTTTGTGATTTTAAGAATGTCCTTTGAGTGGTGATTTCCTGAATTAGTCATTGGGATCTTGACTTTCCAACTTTTAAATTTCCAAAAATTTCTTGAAACTGGTAAAAAGGTATGGAATACCACATTCCCCTCTCCATTTAATGCTGTCCCCAGCATTCCAGTTTCAAGTACAATATCCTGGGTTCATAAGTGAGAATCTTCTTTCTTTAAATTTTTAATTCAAAAATTCAGTTGATAATTCCATTGATGGCTTGTTATATTGATTTTGAATATCCATTTCTTCATATTTAATTTGTACCCTGTTGTTTCTTCTTATTTGTTTGTTTATCCATGTTATTATTGTCCTATATCATAAATACTGTTTTAGGGTAATTTCCCTCTCCATTTGATAAAAAATCCTTCCAGATATTAATAACCTCTCTTGATTGAATATTTCCACCAGTGTTGCCATAAGATGAGGTAAATGAATAATAAAAGAAAGAGATTTGATATAGTTTAGGGTCTTATTCAGGACCACAGCTTGAATTCTTGAAGTTTGTTTTGGTCATTGATAAAAAAGGAATTTGATTCAGACAGTTTAAGGTCTTATCAAGGACCATTTATTGAGTTGATATTTGTTTAATTGTCTTGCTTAAAGAGAAAAAGATGATTTAGACAGTTTAAGGTCTTATCTAGGACCTTTTCTTGATGTAATTTTGTTTGATGATGGAAAAAAATGAAGAAAATTGAGATATTTAGACAGCTTAAGGTCTTATCTAGGACCTTTGCTTTTGTTGATGATAAATAAAAAGACAATATTTGGACAGTTGAAGGTCATATCAAGGACCTTTTCTTGAGTTGAAATGTGTTGAATGGTATTATTGTTTTACTAATTTGATTGATTTTGGTGAGTTTTGTTTTGTTGTTTTTCCTTTTACTGTATTTAACAATATTGAGACCTCATATGTTCTTGAGTAAAATTAATACCCATGTCATCCTCTTCATGACAACTCTAGCTTACATATTCATTGATGGTTATTAAATGGGTGGGTACCCCCCTCTCCATTTAATAATTGTGACCTACTTTCCACCTTTTATAATAATGATGTTTTATTTTTTTATTTTTTTTATTTTATTTTATTGTATTTTTATTTTTATTTATTTTTTTTGTTCTGTTTTGTTTTGTTTTGTTTTGTGTGTTTTTTTTTTTTTTTTTTTTTTTTTTTTTTTTTTTAAATGATAATACAATAATTTAGAGTATAAAAAAATGATACTAATAATAAAATCTTTCAAATAATAATATAAAATAAGATAACATAAATCAAGAAAATAATAATCAATACATATAATATGAAAAATACATGAAGGTATAAATGTAATAGAGAAATATATATATAGTAATAAATAAATGAAAAAAAATAAAATATAATTCAATAATTTAAATAAATTGATTAAAAAATAAATAAGTAAAGTATAATTTAAATTTCAAGTGATAAAAAATTCTCTTCTTTTTTTTTTTTTTTTTTTTTGAAGTAGCTGGGTGTGAATACTTCAACTTTGAAGTGTTTGGTTTTGTTTTCTAGCTGCGGGTGTTTCTTTCTTCTGCCCGCTCAATCTGATTTCCTACTATTTTATTTATTTATTCTATCCTTTTTTTTAACTCTTATCTTTTATTTACAACAACACCACACCTATTTCTTCCGCATTGTAACCGTCTTTGGCAATGCTAATCCTTTCGTTGTCCATGTCTTCTTTGGTATATTGTATTCAATTCTAATTTTATTATTCTACTGACTTCTCTTTTCTTTTTGTAATTATTATTTTATTTTTTTTATTTTAGATTAATAAAACGTTGGTGGGGTTTAGGGTGTAATGCCATTGCATGCATGGGTTTTGCAGCATCTTTTCAACGGGGTACGTCCTCCTTTTTTTTATTCTTATATTATCTTCTTTTTTTTACTATTGATTATAATGCCACCCATCGCATTTTTCATCAATACATCCGATGATGGTCAAGATGTAATTATGGTCTCCTACGGGGGAAATTGTTATACAATAAACTGTGTCCAACATGGTGGGCAACATTTGATGCCTTTGTCTTCCATTCCAATTACTAGTTTACCCAAGTCAAACCTTGTCCAGGTGGCCTTGTTGTCTTTTAACCACAACAACCCGACTTCTCCTCCTGTTCACATTAACAGTTTTAGTGGACTGACATCTTCCGAAATCGCTTCAATTTTTGGTGATCCAGTACCTCCCGCGGTATTAACCCCAAATGTTCCATCAGCAATTCCTAATCCTCCGCCACCTTATGAACCTTGCCCTGTTTCTGCTTCACCGCCAGCTTTACGATTTCGCCGTGAGGAGCAATTCAATCAAATTTACGCGGCTTTTGATTGAATGTTTCGGAGTTATGTCAATGATTTTTACAAAAACTACCATGAAACTGTGGCCTCTTCTTTGAATCCTATGGAACTTCGCTGTTTACGTTCGTCGTTGCATATGGTTATGGAATTATATAACCAAATGTCACAGTGAGTTTTTTTCTTTTTACTAATATGATCCTTTGTTGATGTAGGATCCTTGATGAAGAAACAGACTCGTCATCGTAAAGGCTGGATGGCCCTAAAAAATTCGCTTCTTTCCCTTTTTTTTTTTTTTTTTTTTTTTTTTTTTTTTATAGTTTGAAAAATACAATCAATCAAAAAAAATTCCATTCCACTTGTTTTATTTTATATATATATATCATTTTATTTTGTTTCATTAGGTGTCTGGGGTAAAAGGGTTTGAAATAAAAAAAAAACAATACATGGTCCTTTTGGCTCCTGTGCCAAGACCCCATTAGCTGTAAGATAAGAAGAGAGAGAAGAAAAATAAAAAAAATAAAGAAAAAAATAAACAATAAAAAATAACAATAAAACAATAAAAAATAAATAATAATAAAACTTAAATAACCATAAAAAACAAAAACAAAATAATAAAATAAAATATCAATAAGATAAAATAAGAAATAAAATGCAATAATAATAAAACAAACAAAACAAAACAAAAAAAAGATAAAATAAAAGATAAAAAAAAATAAAAAAAAAAGCATGATAGAGAAAAATAAACAATAAAAAAAAATAAATAAATAAAGAATATAAACATCATATTTTTTATTTTTTATTTATTTTTATTTATTTTTATTTTATTTTATTTTTTTTGAATTAGATAAACAATAAAAATTAATTAATTTTTATTATTATTATTATTATTATTATTTTTTTAGAGAAAAAAAATTAAAATAAATAAAAATAAAAGGTAAATAATTTTTTTTTTTTTGAAAATAAAATCAATAATTTTAATATTCATTTTTTTCTTTTTAGAAAATAATAAAAATAAAAAAAAGTATTATATATTTATTATTATTTTTTATTTAGAGAAAATAAAAAAATAAAAAGTAATTTTTTGTTTTTTTTAAAAAGAAGATATAAGTAATTGACTTTTTTTTTCTTTTTTTTTTTTTTAAAAATGAAATAAATAATTTTATATTGTTTTTTTTTTGTTATTTTTTTAAGTTTTTGAGTTTTTTTTAATTTTATTTATTTTTAAATATATATATTTTTTTTATTTTATTATATTTATGTATATATGGATATTTGAGACTAGAAAAATGAAAAAAAAGAAGAGATAAGAAAGAAAACACATTATCCTTAAAGAAATTCATTGAGGGTGTGAAATTTTGTTGTCAAGATTATCCTTGAATTTGGTCTTCTTGGCTGCAAGTTCATTTCTTCTTTTTTGATTGAAATATTGATCATGAATATCTCCTTTATCCCTTAAATACTCATGATCAGTGTTTCCATTTCTGTTATTATTTTCTTTCCTGTCCTTATTTTGTGTTGAAATTTGATATTGCCTTGCCAAATGGGCTTGCAAATTTGGGCATATCTTTTTATTCTGGGTAATCCAGAAATACTCCTTTTCTTCCTTAGTCTTCTTCTTCTTTTTACTACTTTCTGTTGTTTTTTTCTTTCTTTCTTCATTCCTTCTAGCCACTTTACATGCTGAACTGAGCATTGATAATCTTGTTCAGTAATTTTGTACAGTTCCAGGCTGCAGTTTTCATTCCTCAAAGGCTGCCAATTGGTATAGCCTTCCCAGGGAAATTGGTCTTCTGTAAGTAAAATTCCCTCTGCTTCAAGTTCTTCAATATTTTTTTGTTCTAAGACAGTTTCTTGATCCTGTTTCTGTTGTCTGGTACTGATTTCTTCATTTATTTCTTCATTTATTTCTTCATTTTTGTTCATTTGGCTTTCCTTGGCTTTGCCCAAAGAAAAGTGATTTGTTTCCAGATTCAAATTTGGATTATCTCTATCAGAGTGATAGTGTGGGGTGGGTGAGTCTTCCTCTTTGGCATTGGTTGCATTATTTATAGAATTTGATCTATATATTTTATTTGACTCTGATTTGTTTTCCACACAATCTTCTGTGTTTATTGGGTAAGTGAATTCTTTATGAATGTCCATTTCCTTTTTATTTTGACCTTGACAAAATATGTCAGAATTGTTATTTTGAATTTTAGTTTCTGTTACTTTATGTTCTTTTGTAGTTGACATGGGTGATTCCTTCAGGTTGATTGACTTTTCCTCTTGTTGGTTGAAGCTGGGATTTTCTGTTTTCTGTTCAAGTCCTTCCTCTTTTGAAAGCTTGGTAAGCTCAGTGTATCCCAAATTTCCTTCAATACCTGCTACAGGAGGGTCAAATGTATTTTCATTGACTTTTGTGCTTTCTCTATTTTGTACTGAATTTTGATTTAGATATTCTGGGTCGAAGGAGGGTAGGTACTTCATATTCTTAACTGTTTCTTCCTTTGTAATACCACTGATTAGTGTTGAGGGCTGTGCCCTTGGATCAATTTCTTCAGGTGTTGACATAAAAATAACTTGTCTTGCTATATCTTCTCCACTAGCTCCTTCAATTTCAGCTGCTGCTTCCACTCTTTTTATGAATTTTTCTACTTCATTACCATCAAAAACAAGATTATAATCTTTAGCTCTTATCTTAACAATAGGAGATGTTACCTTATAAATTTCCTTTTGTAATGGACTTGGATGGTTTGGTGTAGTTAAAAATAATTTCTTGGGGATACTCTGTGATCTTTGTTCTGTTTTGGGTGTGGATGTTGCTCTAGGGCCAGGTGTAGGTGATATTAGTGAATCTTTGGGCCTAACATTCCTTGGTAATGTTTGTTCACTTGGACTGGATCCAGGTGTGTAAGATGTTTGTTCCCTTCTTTTTCCTTTCTTTTTACTTTGTGTTAATAATAAATCTTGCATTTGCTTCATAAGACTTTGGATCTGTACTGTTTGATCTTCCTCCTCACTTTCTTCTGGATACTGCCCTTCTACAGTATCATCAGGTAATGGTGGTAAGTCAGATGTTGATTGTTGATTCATTTCTACTTGATAAACTGATCCTTTAAATTCTTTTTTACTTCTCTTGTTTTTCCTTGCTTCTTGAATTAACTTGAAGAAAAATCTCCTTAATTCTTCCCTTTCTTTCTGTTCTGTTCTAGGTGTTGAAATGAGTAAATCAATATCCTGAGGTGTTTGATTTTCTGGTGTCCCTGCTTTTACTGGATAATAAAAATGGTATTATTGATTTGAGGATTGTGATGGTGATGATGATTTGGAATGGCATTTGTTTCCAGATTCCAGATTGTATGAGAATGTTGATGGTTAATTCTTGATAATGATAATTATTTTTGTGAGTTATGTTGATTTGGGTTTCTTCTTTTATTTATGATTGACTGATTTTTGAATGTTGAAGTTGAAATAGCCACTGTTGGGACACCAGATGTGGAACTCCTTTTAGTGTGGGATTGGATAAGGCAGTCCTTGAGGGGGAAATCACAGGTAAACAGTTTTGAATTGCTGAAATAATCCTGTAACCAAGGGTGCTAATGGTGTTGTAGCTGCCCCTCTGAATATACTAAACAATCTGCCTACAGAGCTCACAAATCAATATTTAAGATTGTGGCTTTACAACTAGAGTAGACTTTTTAGCAGTCTCTATCAGACCTATTCAATAATCAGCCTAATGATAAAATAATAATACTAATTTAGATAAAATAATTTCAAAAGATAAATTTGTAGGTGATCTTAGGATAATAAAGTAATAATTTAGTAAAATAAATAATAGATATAATAGTACTGAGTGGTGATTTTAAGTTGTTTTCTTTGTTGAAGGTATTTTGTTTTAATGTATATTAGCTCAATATGAGAAAAATTTAGCAATAGTGATAATATTTAATAATATTGTTTGATAGTTTAAATAGTTGTTGTTGGTAAATAATTTTGATAATATGAGAAATATATTTTGTGATAATAATAATAATGATATAGATTTTTCTTCTAGTAAGAAGAGTATAATATAAATATTTTGTTGAATATGAGTATTTCACTAATAGATGAGCTTATAATATAGGCAGACCTACTGTTAACTACAGCTATTTATAAACCACTATTTAGCATAATTTAATAATAGTAATTTCTAGATTAACCTACTAGTAAGGGATGAATAGTTATTCTCCTTCTTGGTATATAACTAATTGGATTCATTCATGGGGAGAAGAGGAGAAAATGAGAGAGAGGTCTCCTTTTATGTTGTGAGAAGTACCCATGGGCTCTCCATGTAAAGTGTTATTCTTGCCCTTGAGATAAATTTGCTGGTGTAGATTTTTGTAACAAAAGTCAGATGACCTACCTGCTACACTGTATTAGTAATATTGCACAGCCTTGAGAGATTAATGCTAGTGTGTAAAATTGAGAATGGTGTCATATGACTGAGATATTTTTTGCCATTTGTTTGGCCAAAGTTAAGGTTGTGATGTTTTGGTTGGTGGGGATTTTTGATAAAAAAATCAGGTGACTTCTCTTTTTGCACTGCTTTAGTCAGCTTGCATAGCCTTGAGGAATTAATGCTGGTGATTAAAGGGTGAAGAGGGTGTCATGTGAATAAGCCCATGTAAAATTTGTTTGTAAGGTTTATTTAGTTCCAGGTGATTATGCTGTGCAATGTGGGTATATCTTCTTTTTAATTCTTGATTACTGTAATTGCTGTGTACTTTACAGTTTTAGTGTATTTTCCTTGCATGCAGCTAGTTGAATTTTAATTAAGTTGAATTTTAATAATCCTGTGGCTGTGTAATTTACAGATCTTATGCATGTGGACTGCATAAGTCTTATTTGGGCTTCTGTATTGTTGTGTAATTTTAAGTTTTCTCTTTTTTTTAGTGGATTTTATCATGTATTGAGTTGAATTGGATACTGTCATGTGATCCTTGTGTCACATGAACTGTATTTGGTTACTGTGATTCTTGGTAATATAATCTTCTTGATGGATTTAGAGTGGATATAATGTACAATGTTACTTTTCCCATGTAATTTTCAGTTTTTGTATGTATTAAGCCTATTGTTGATTCTGTAAGGCTTTTATGTAGGTTTTCTTGTATAATTCCATAAGATTGGATTCCCCTATTATTTTTTTGATTGTAGAAATATGTTGATTATTTCAATTCTGACTACCAAATCTTCCATTCATCCCTACTATTGATGTTATTCCTGGGTTTTTTGTGATTTTAAGAATGTCTTTTGAGTGGTGATTTCCTGAATTAGTCATTGGGATCTTGATTTTCCAACTTTTAAATTTCCAAAATATTTCTTGAAACTGGTAAAAAGGTATGGAATACCACAATACCTTTTCAATATCAAATGAAGTGCCAATGTGTAGAACACATCCAGGGCTACACAATGAGCCAACCTTGAGCTTGATATCCCAAAATTGTTCATAGGTATGGCAGTTTTAAGGTTAAAATCCCGCAGTTAGACCAAAACTGTCTTACATTGGGATAATATCCCATAGCTATGATCATGAGGTGTCAAACAGACAAAGAAGCTTGTTTATACTTCCATACCTCATAGTTTGGCCAATACTGGGGTCCTTTACAGGTTCTGTACAGCATTCTACACATAATACACATCAGAAGAGGGCTATATGGTCACAAGATGAAAAGCTTCACCCTGTATTGGTGAAAACTGCCCAGATGTGGTTTCAAAACCACATCTGAGCCCAATAAAAGCTATAAAGGCCTTTTTAAAACCACAAGACAGTCATTGGAAATGAAAAATCCTCACTTCCTCTACGTGGAAAGGACTAGAAGACTTTTTCACACAAGTTTAGGATAAAAAAAGGGACCTTTTATCCACCAGAAAAGGTTTCCTCATCATGATCTTGAATTACTACATAGTACAACTGTCAAAAACGGCTATACTCTTGGAAAATAATCAGGCTATAATTATAATATCAATTAGTGTAGTAGTTATTATGGTAAACCAACTGATAATTATTGCACCCAGGGCTTTCAACAGCATTCACCACCACTATTCTTGAATATTAAACTCCTGTATACCTCATTGTCAACCCTTATTGTCATCAAAACAAATGTTTTGAATCATTTTCACCATGTCACAGTCATAGTTTGAATTTGTAATTAGTCTTTATTAGCTTCATCATAGACTCAACCTGACACACCTCTTTTGTGCCTTTCAGGCTAAATATCAGGAGTTTAATAAGCTAAAAAGAAGTGGAATACTATTATGTTGAAGTAATAGATGCATCACTTGATTTGAAATGATTTACTATTGGAATTGAGGCTTCAACAGTAAAAATAAATTTTAAAAGTGAATTACATCACTTTGAAAATTGAGATCCCTAACATTTCTAAAATAAAATGAAAGTAATTTTAATCGTGAAAATATATTTTGGTAAGAGCTCTGAGGATTAATTCAAAGGGAATTAATCCTTCTTAAATATTGTATTGAAAATTTGAAATCGGAATAATGTAAAATAATTTTGTTTTAATAAAGAAAGATTTTTTATGGTAACAGGAGCAAATATAACAACAAAATTAATGAAATAGTAGGAAAATATACCATGAAACAATAAGTAATCAGTCATAGCAACAAGATTTAATTCATATTATAATAATATGAATTGAAGTATTTGAAATTTATAAAAAAGATTGAATGAAAATGAGAAAAAAGATTTAAAGCAAGTAATTGGAGTCTTTATAGCAGTTAAAGGTTTACATGTTTGCAGGCTCACAGTCAGACACTGAGAAAATGAAAAAAATCAATGATTTCAAAAGAAATCAAAATATCAAGCCTTTCTGATAATAGAAAAAATATTTCATATGAAATTTTGGAAATGATAAGTATTTTTCTTTCGATTTGGAGCTTTTCAAAATGAAAGAATTCAAAATGAAAGAATTCAAAAATTATCAAAAAATTATGACACAGATAAGAAAAATGAACAGAAGCCCAAATGTAAATTGTGGAAAGAAAACTTAATTAAAATTAAGTACATTCCCTGTGCTCAAGATTTATATTAGGTCAAATTATTCAGAAATAATAATTTTGGGAGTTTTGAAAGAAACAAATTACAAAATAATTTCATTTAAATTTATTAGTGAAAAAAAGAATATTTCAAAGAGTCAGTGCTTTAACCACAAAAAAAATCTATCCAAAAATACTTTTCAAGAGATATTTGAGTCTATAAAATAATCTCTAAAAGATTAATTATTTTAAATTATTTGAGAAAATAACTGAAAGAAGTCTCTAAAGCTATCTGCAAGGAGAAAAAACACCAAAAAATAACCAGGGTGAAAGATTATTTAATTTAATTTGAGGGCCAGTTAAAGATTCAAATTATTATAAGATTCAAAGAAGAATATAATACTTTTTAGAATGTCTGGAAGCTTCTGTGCGCCTTGAGATATATTTCAACTACCCAAATAGGTCACAATTAATATGAAAATAAATCCTCAACTATTCATAAAGCATAATTCATGCATATATCCAAAATTTATCATTTTTCATTTAATGAGAGATCAATAACTTTTTTGTGAGTAAATGAATTCATTGACTTCAGGCTAGATTTATATTATACACAAATGTTCAGCTAGGGTAGCACCATAGAGTGCATCAGCTCAAATTAACTCTATGAGGTTGTAATATGGAAAATAATTTAACACCATATCATGATTACCACATGAAATAATTGTGAAAATTTCTTTTTTTCTCAATTTCATTGCAAAATAAGGGGAATATGAGAAATCTCATTTGGAAAGTTTTTCTATGAAACTATTGATAATAGTATCAAATATCAAGAGTACTATGATTTTCCTCAGTAGAAAATATAATATAATGAAATATTATAACCACAAATTAATATAATTCTTAAAAATGATTATATAGAAGAAAATAATTTAATTATCATTAAATAATTCAATAATAAAAGAATCTTAATAATCATAATAAATAATAATAATTCTATTATTCTTATAGTAGATGAAAATTATAACAACAAGAAGTGTAAAGCTCTTAATGCGAGAATTAATTGTGAAAAATAATAGTATTTAACCACTTATAAATAATATATAAATATTATTTTTAAAAGAAATTATCACACAAACTGTGCAGAGATAGTTCTTATATAAAACCCATATACAAAAAAACTAATACCAGATCAAAAAGATATAGAAGTTGAAAAAAACTTAATTATAATATTCATTTAATAAAACAACTAAAACAGCAACAGTTATTATATCAAATAATGTCTATGAGTTAAAAGCTTAACAAAAACAAATATTATCAAAGATAAAACAGCTTTTCATGATAAAAGAATAAGATTCAAGAGTTTTTAACAGGAATCTGTGGATTTGAAAGATATTTCAAGAGAAAAATTTTATATAATAAAATATATTATTGGTGATTTCAACAATATAATCTAAATTCTATGATTTCAATTCTTTATTTATAATTCATGAAGAGTGAAATTACTTGAGAGTTACTTTAATAATATTAGATTTTATATGGAATGAAATATTCCTTGTTTAAAATGTCTAATTGATTGGAATGATTATTGGTTCTTGGAAAGAACAGTGATGTGTAGGCTCTTTTTATGCCTGAAGAAAAGCTCTCATGATTAATAATTGATATAGAGGGTGTTCTCAGGTCAAAACTGAAAAACAATTCTTAAAAAGAAGGTTCTTGACTTAAGGTAGCTTATTTTTAATCCCAATTTGAAGTTACCAGTGTTATTCTTAACTCCAAGTATCTTTAATACTCTTTTGTATAAATTATTTTAAGTTTTCATATGAAATGAACCTCTTTATATTGAATTTCATCAAATGAGCATCTCAAAAATAAATTCTTATGCAAAACTCTCTTAAACTGAATTTTAAATAAATTTTTAAAGAAATCTGAATTTTATTTAAAAATAATCAATAATGTTAATTTAAAGGCTAATTACCAATTAAACCTGCTTAAAAAAGATACTTGAAATTTGATTCATACACAGTTACAACTGATTTGTAAGCTGTGTGAAAGTTTAAAGGAAATTAATTAAGAATTGAATTTTTAATGAATTCTTGAAGTAATTGCAATTCTTCCACATAAAATAGCAATACATAACAAAACTTGACTTTTTATAAGGTTTTGATAATTGTAAATCTAAAGGTTTAAGCTATTTAAGGGTTTTTAGCTTAATTGAGCTTTGAAAGTCCTTACAGCCTTGATTGCAAGCTTTCATATTGGGATTTACCCTTTGTAGCTTGAAATGGCTGTCCAAATTGGGATAAAGCCAGTACAAACTTTAAGGTTGGATCAAAGTCCAATATCAAAGCTTGAATAAGGTTAAAAATCCTCAAATACAGGTGGAAAACCTTAATAGAGTCCTTGCATATCCCAAAAGCTGGGTACCCCAGCTTTATTTTTTCTTTTTCCTTTGGCCCACCTTTCTGCATGGATTTTGCCCTTTTACTTATTTAAAGCCATACTATGGCTGTGAGCCTGTGAGGTATATATGACATACCCATAAGGCCAAAAATAACTTTATATACAGCTGATTTATTCTTCAACAGACTTTTCAATTGAAATTAAAATGAAAAATAATGAAAAATAAGTATAACTTTTGTTTGGATAAACAAAGTTATAATTATCGTATCATTTTTGGATTCTACACCAAAAATAACCTAGGGTACACCCATAGGGTGTTATACCCAAAAAGGCTTAATTCTTAAGTTATTGGAAGATTTAAGAATCTAACAGTACTAGTGTAGCTTTTTAACATTTTTTTAAAAGTGTGAAATTCCAGCTTGAATAAGCTTAAATTTAAAGCTGCATAAGGTTTATGCAAAATTACCAAAATTCTAGTTAAAATTGAGGTGTTGTGTATATTTACTGAATTGGCTAAGGATTTTCCATACAGGATGTAAATCCTGCGTTGTGGAACTCCTTTTAGTGTGGGATTGGATAAGGCAGTCCTTGAGGAGGAAATCACAGGTAAACAGTTTTGAATTGCTGAAATAATCCTGTAACAAAGGGTGCTAATGGTGTTTTAGCTGCCCCTCTGAATATACTAAACAATCTGCCTACAGAGCTCACAAATCAATATTTAAGATTGTGGCTTTACAACTAGAGAAGACTTTTTAGCAGTCTCTATCAGGCCTATTCAATAATCAGATAAGTAACTTATAAGTTAAAAAAATGTAAAATGTAGTTTTCAAGTAATAATATAAGATAATTTTAACAGTAAAACCTTAATAGTATAAGA
The DNA here is from genome assembly GCA_023105745.1 of Austropuccinia psidii. Classification (NCBI taxonomy): domain Eukaryota; kingdom Fungi; phylum Basidiomycota; class Pucciniomycetes; order Pucciniales; family Sphaerophragmiaceae; genus Austropuccinia; species Austropuccinia psidii. Next base: position 43,164,745 of record JALGQZ010000002.1, read on the forward strand.
GGTTGACTTAATATGATAGTAATAATATATATTTTAAGGGGTAAGTTCAATTTGATGTTATATATGTTATAATACTTAATGGTTTGAGAGGGTAATTGTTAATATAATATAATAATAAGAGCTTTAATAATTTATTGGTAAGATATTGTTCAATATATAGAGGATGTTTGTTAAATATATAAATGATATAATATAATATAAGGGTAGGGTTTTTTTATATATAATAATATTTGGTTGGAAGGTTGGTTTTTTTAATATGAAGATATAATAAGACTATTTTTCCTTTATAATGTAAAGGTTATGGGGATAAACTCAATATTATGAATATTATTGATAGTATTATAATTATAAGACTAATAATTTAAACATAGGGTGGATTATTAATATTAAGTAGAGCTTCTGTTAACTACTATTAATTAGAAATCACTATGAATTAAACTTATAAGTCTATAATACTTTAATAAAGTAACTAGATTATCCTACTAGTAAGGGATGGATGAATTATTCTCCTTCTTGGTATATAATTCCCATTTAATAATAATACTAAATTGACCTACTAGTGAGGGATGAATAATTATTCTCCTTCTTGGTATATAACTAATTGGATTCATGGGGAAAAGAGGAAAAACAATGAGGGAGAGAGGACCTTTATTTATATTATTTGGGCTCTCCATAGAGGCACTCAAAAACAAGGGACTTAGAATTTTTCCACTTCTTTTGGATGGGATAATTTCTTTATAGTGGTGAGATACCATTTGTTTGGTTTTTTGCACCAATTTATGTATGATTATGTAATCTGAGATGTTTTTGCTGGTGAGGAATTTTTGAGAGGGTGTCATTTGATCAAGATATTGCACCATATCTTTGCTATACTGCACCATTTCTGAAGCTTTATTTATATTTTACTCAAACTTTAATATTATTATGCACAGCCTTGAGGGTATTTAGCTGGTGAGTAATTTTGAGATGGTGTCATTTCTTCCAGGTATTGCACCATTTGTTTGGTTTGTTGCACAATTTTTGGTGGTATGAGATGATTTTGTACAGTTATTGCACCACAGGTCTGTGCCTTGTTTGAACTGTAGGTGGAGAATGCTGTGTATTGTGGGGATTCTATTTGTCCTGTATGAGTTTCTTCTTTTCTTTATCTAACTTAATTCTGCTTTTAATTTATATTTACTGGCTTATCAGGTGGCTGTGCTTGTGTTTGCACATATGCTGTGTAATTTAAGGTTTTTGATGGATTTTCCTTGCATAAATTGATTGCTTTCTCTTTCTTTCTTTCTTGTGACTTTTGATTAATACAGTTTTAATTTATTCCTTATTGAACTCTACTCAGTTTAATAGCTGCATTGCTGAGTAATCCAATGGTTGAGCAGAGCTTGGGTAACTTGAGTGTTACACTACCCCATTCACTGGTAACTTTAACATTCTTGCTAGTTTGTCTTTTTCTTTTCCTTATTTTATTGTTATTCTTGTAATCAAATGGTCCATTCTTCCAGGAATTGATTATGGGATTATACATTTTGATGAATTTAAATCCATTTTATTGCTGAATTCCTCTATTATAGTTGATTAATTATTGATTTTTCTTTGTTATTTCTTCAATTTATAGCCTTATAAATGAAATTTCACTTGAAACTGGGCCAATAAGGTATGGAATACCACAGCATGGGCTCAATTAAAAAGTGTTTAAGGCGGTAGTATGGCTTTAAATAAATAAAAGGGAAAAATCCATGCGAAAATGTGGGACAAAGGAAAAAGACCAAACAGAGCTGGGGTACCCAACTTTTTGGATCTGCAAGGATTCAATTAAGGTTGTCCACCTGTTGTAAGGTGTGGTTATGAAACTTTGATTAAAAATCAAGTACCTTTCCTGTCCTAAAAATTTGTATAAGGCAAAATATGATTAAAAATTAGTATGAAATAGTATTTTTAAGAGAAAACATGCCAAGTTTATTGTTTTTATCCTTATAAGTATAAAAAATGATAGTATAAAGATTTATTGTTTTACCAACTATAAAGATTTATCCAAAAATACTCTACAAGAGATACTTAAGGCTACAAAAGAAATTTCTTCAAGAGCAATTTCAATTGGAATTAATTGAGAAAAGAACTGCAAGAAATGAATTAAAGATAAAATTATTCAAAACGGTATACAAAGAGAAAAGACACCCAAAAGTGACCAAAGTTAATTTGGAAAAAAAGTGACCAAGTTAACAGTGATGAAAGATGCTTTAATTAACTTATGGGGTGGTTCAAGGGATAAAAATGATTATAAGAGTTACAAAAAGGGATTATAATGATTCTTTTACATTGTTGAAAGGTTTAAAATGATATAAAAAGGGTGGTTGGAATGCTTTATTGATTGGTTTAACAGTGTTTAAACTAATTATAAAAGGAAAAGATTCTAACATGAAGAGAAAAGTGGGGCAAAGAAGAAATTCTTTTATAGCCATCAATTTTCTTACTCCAAAAGTAGAATTTACTCTTTTCACTCGTGGAAAACGTTCTGACAACAGAAAAGCTAATTATGGCATCATTGAACCCCGGTTTAGACCTAAAAAGGGCTGACTTTAGCCATTTTAGACCCTTAAATCAGCCATTACTATAGTAATACCTGGTCTAGAGCCTTAAAAACACGTCAGAATGTGTGTAAAAGATGTGGAAACAGGTTAAAACTGTATTTACTAAGATTGTTTTAACTTAAGTCTAGTTTTACCCTCTTGGCAACAGTTAAAACTGCCCTGGTTGGTATCAAAACCTCATGATCAATTGAGACAGAGACCCTGTGACTCAATACCAAGCCAAAAGTGATGAACGTTTGGGTGGATTTTGGCATCCCATGCCTTTCAGAAAGGATATTTGGGGGTCTAGCTCCCCCTTGGAGCTAAAGTACCTTTCCCCCCCAAAATCAATCTTTCCAATTTATTTTTTCTTTGATTCCTCATCATGTAATACACTTGTAATCTACACATACAATTAAATTGAGTTTTACAGTACACAACTGTAGTAATTGATACCTCATATGGAAATTACAGTTCACTTATGTAATACATGTGCACATTTTGACATCTCAATTGAAAATACTTCAATTCCTCATAACATCTAAACTACACACAACACCTCAATTTCAACACAAAAATTGATAGTTGACACCACATGTGGTGTGAATTACATTAAGGATTTTAGGATTTTTAACTTTTGTACAGAAAATACTAAAAACTTAATTTATGCTTATTTAGAGTTGAGTTACAGAAATTTTACCCAGGTGACCCCACCTTATTTTTTGAGAAGAATTCAATGGTGAAGTGCTTTTCTTATGCTTATTTATTGGATAAGAAGTTATAATATATTTTATGTAACTTTTTACCAAAAATATTTTAATTTAACTAATTTTATAAAAAATTCATTTTTACTTAATTTTTTCAAGTAAAAATGTATTTTCATAATTTTAAAATTTAATGTAATTTTTATTTTAAATTATAATTTTATTTTTGTAGATAAATTTATATTTACATGTTCATTTTTACTTTGATAATAAAAATAAATTCATCTTTATTTATATTTGTATCTTATTTTGTTATTTTGTGGTTTTTGGGTATATGCAAATACCTCTAAGGCTCACACCTGTATTGGAGGAATTTCAATCTTATTTAAGCTTTAAGATTAGAGTTTGATGCAAACTTAAATTTTAAACTGCTTTATCCCAATATGGACAGGAATTTTAAGCTTCCAAAGTGTGAGCCTTAGAGGTATTTTCATATACCCAAAAGACCACAAATGATAAATTAAGATACAAATATAAATAAAAGAAATTTATTTATATTATAAAAATAAAAATTGAAGTATAAATAAAAATTTATATTTGAAAATCAAAATTCAATTATAATTTAAAAATAAAATTACAATAAAATTTGAAATTATGGAAATACATTTTTACTTGTAAAAATTAAGTAAAAATGAATTTTTAATAAAGATTATGAAATTAGAATATTTTTGGTAAAAGGCTATATAAAATATATTATAACGTTTTATCCAATAAATAAACATAAAGAAATTATCACACCATTGGATTCCTCAAAAAATAAAGTGGGGTCACCTCTGGATGAAATTCCTGTAACTGAACTCTAAATAAGCTTAAATTAAGTTTTTAGTATTTTTTGTGCAAAAGTATGGAAATACCCAGAACCTTAATTTAATTCACACCCCATGTGGTGTTAACCATCAATTTTTGTGTTAAAATTGAGGTGTTGTGTTTAGTTTGGAAGTTATGAGGAATTGAAGTATTTTCAATTGAAATGTCAAAATGTGCGTGTGTATTACATAAGTGAACTTTAATTTACATATGGGATATCAATTATTACAGATTTTTAATTAAAAACTCAATTGAATCACATGTGTAAATTATAATTGTATTACATGATGAGGAATTAAAGAAAAAATAAATTGGAAAGATTAATTCTGAGGGGGAAAAGACACTCTAGCTCTAAGGGGGGGCTAGACCCCCAAAGCCCTTGCTGACCGGAATGGGATGTCAAAATACACGCAAAATTTAATTACTTTTGGCCTGGAATCAAGTCACAGGGTCTGTGACTCAATTGATGATGAGGTTTTGATCCCAACCATAATAGTTTTAACTGCTGCCAAGAGGGTAAAACTACCCTTAAGTTAAAACAATGTTAGTAAAAACAGCTTTAACTGGTTTCTACGCCTATTACACACATTCTGACGTGTTTAAAAGGCTCTAGACCAGGTATTGCTATAGTAATGGCTGATTTAAGGGTCTAAAATGGCTAAAAATAGCAAAAGATGGCTTAAAACAGCGCTTTTTTGGTCTAAACCAGGGTTCAATGATGCCATAATTGGCTTTTCTGTTGTCAGACTGTTTTTCACGACTGACAAGAGTAAATTTTACTTTTGGAGTAAGAAAATTGATGGCTATAAAAGAATGTCTTCTTTGCCCCACTTTTCTCTTCATGTTAGAATCTTTTCCCTTTATACTTAGTTTAAACACTGTTAAACCACTCAATAAAAGATTCCAACCACCCTTTTTTCAATGTTTTGAACCTTCTAAACACGTGAAAAAATCATTATAATCATTGTTTGTAACTCTTATAATCATTTTTACCCTTGAACCACCCCAAAAGTGAATTAAAGCATCTTTCATCACTGTTAGCTTTGTCACTTTGTTTCCAAATTCACTCTGATCACTTTTGGGCATGTTTTCTCTTTGAAATATCTTCTTCAAGACTTTGTTCTTTAATTAATTGCTTGCAGTCCTTTGTTCAATTAATTTTAATTGAAATGGCTCTTGAAGAAATTTCTTTTGTAGCCTTAAGTATCTCTTGTAGAGTGTTTTTGGATAAATCTTTATTGTTGGTAAAACAATAAATTATTATTATATTATTGTTTTATACTTATAAAGTTCAAAGAAATAAAATAGGTGTGTTTTCTCTTTCAAAATACTATTTCTGACTATTTTTAAATAATTCTACCTTATACAAATTTTGAGGATAGGAAAAGTACTTGATATTTTATCAAAGTTTCATATCCACATCTTACATTTGGGGGCCCAGCCATAATATTTTAACTGTGACATAGTTTTTTCCTCTTTTCTAATTTCTTTTCTAATATTGAAAAATTTCAAAATATATAAAAAATACTTATAATTCACAAAAAATTCCTAAAAATAATTTCTTTTTATAGTTATAAGTGAGGCTTTTTTTTTGTTTCTATTTTGAAAACGTCTTTTTTTACTTAATTAATTGCCTTTTTTCATTAATTTTAGTGTCCAAAAACATGGTAAGACAAGAAAATATTGAAACAGCCTCCACAGTTACTAGCATTATTCCTGCAAGCACTGTGATTTCTTACCATAATAGCACTGTTATTATAACTCAGAATAACCAACAAGAGCCAATTTCTGCTGAATTGATCAACTTGGATATCAGTAATACTCTTCAGAAAGCTGAAAATTTGGCAAATAGTAAGTTTTTGACGTAAAATTACTACTTCAAACCTTTTAAATCAGAAAAAATGCCTTCAACCAGATCAGGAGCAAGATATAAGCCTTCAAGCAGCTCCCAAAAAGGTCATAGACGTGATTATGGCAGAAGCCAATCAGATACAGAAGGACAAGGGTCAGTAAAAGACTTCCACAACAATAAATTGTCCAATTCTGAATCTTATGACACTATTTTACCTTCAAAAAGAGCTGACAGCACCCCAAAAAGCCTCAGTGGATATTTACAAAGCCAGCCAGAAACCGTACAACAATGCACTGCAGCAAAAAGAGTACCAGATCCTTGCAGATTTGTGGAAAAACTGCATGAAATCATACCTGACTGTAAGGAATTCCTGGGTCATCCCAACACTGGCAAGTTAACCAATGGATGGCATCCATTGATGGAAAAAAAGAATATGATGCTTTTAACAGCAGAATGAAGGAAAAAAACCCACCACCACCAAAGCAAGTGCCATGACCAGCCCCAGTGGCCAGAAGTAGAAATTCCAACATGAAAAAGCAGCCACAAGCTCAAAACAAGGGCAAAGGTAAGGCACCACCCCCAAATCCGTACAGCCAGGGCTTCAGGATTCCAAAGATTCAGCAGGATGCCATGAAAAATGTACTTCAGATGGCCAGAACCATGATGGAATTACAGAAGAAGGAGGAAGCCAGGTTAAGATTCCAGAAATGATTTCTGACATATTTGATTCCATCCCAGAGCTGCATGAAGCCATAAATGACATGAAAAAACATCTTTCTGATAAAAATAAAACCATTTGTAACAACATTAAAACAAACAACTTGAGTCTGTGCCAAATTCATGAAACACTTATGTGTTTTGAAAAAGCTTTAAGAACAATTAAAGCTTCCAATAATGATAATTCTTATGGCAATGAAATAAATGAGAAATCTGCCATTATCAAAGAGTTGACAGACAAATATTTTAAATTTAATATTGATGACATAATTGAAACAAGAATTAAACAAGCCATAAATATTATCAAGACAGATAACAAGAAAGTCCTTGATGACATTTCAAATTCATTTACTGAAGTAAAGAAATATACCATTGCCTTAAAAAAGTGTTTTGATGATTCACAAGAAGAAGTATCAAAATTATAAATGAAATTGAATCAAGTCACTGCTGATAATACAAGACAGACAGAGTTATGGAAAGAACTGACACATAAGGAGGACATGTATAAAATTGAAGTAATAAATTTAATACAAGCCCTCCAACATGAATACAGGAGTTTTCAAGGGTGTAGCAACAGTAAAATGAATGATATTGAACAAATACTGAACACCTTACCAAGAATTTCTACACCTCTGAATCAAAATGAGAGTACAAGGATTCCAAATCCACAAGTATTGGATGCTGATAATTCACAGTTAAAAAATGAATTATCCACTTCTTTTCATAACTTGAAACCATCAATGGGCCAAGCATGTTTGAAAGAAGTACCAAAACTTAAAGAATGGCCTCACTTCAGTGGTGAAGGAGAATATGACCATATGGAATTCATCAGAGGAACTGAAATGATTAAACCAGATTTTGAATTACCAGAAAGATTGGTAAAAGAATGATTTAACACCTTGTTTTCCAGATCAGCTCACAGATGGTATATCAAATTAAGACAAGCACATGGACACCAATGTTGGACTTGGTGGAAAACCCAAATTATCAACAAATAGGCCAATGATTCTTGGAGATTTAAAGTGGAGACAGCATTTGAATCTGCCAAATTTAATGCTGATGAAGACAAAGCTTTACCATGCTTCTGCCAACAGAAATACAGACTAACAGTATTATACCATGACATGTCAGAATTTATGATCCACAGAAAGATTCTGAGAGAATGTGGAGGTGACTTAGAGAATGCTGTCAAAAGCAGGACTACTGAACAATCTTCAGCAGAGGATATTATAAATATATTAGAAGAAGTAACCACCAGAACCAAAATTGGTTCTAGTAGGGTGAATCTCAAAACAAGGTTTAATACACCTTGGAAAGATTCTGTGGACAAAATCCCCAAAGAAAATTCTAATAATAAGTATAAATCTGCAGATACAGTCAGAAAGTCCCATATTTGCCAAAGCACCACCCATCTAGCGAATAAATGTCCAAAAAGGGGGAAAATCAATGAAATTGATATTGAAAAGGAACCTGATGTTGAAAAAGATGACATAATTGAAGACAATTCAGATGATAAGTCATCAATATTTTCTGAATCTTCAAAAGATATAGAAAATATCAATGCCACTTTTGACATCATGGAATCTTATTCACACTTGTCAAAATTGAGCAATGATCAACTTGATTTATCAAAAGTTCAAGATGCACAACTTATGAAAACAAAACCAAACAGGGGGAAAGGTAATACAGCTGGTAACTCCTGTCTAACAGAAGTGGTGATTGACAACAAGCCCACTAAACGCTTGCTTGACCCAGGAGCCTTCTGCTCTTGTGTTGGTAAATCTTTTTTTAAAACTTGTGTACCAAATTTTGAAGACCAATTGTTACCAATTGATGGTATAAAATTCAATAGTGCAAGTAATCCAATGAAAGCATTAGGAATTTTTGAGACCAATGTCATATTCCCACACATTAATGGGAATTCAAGAATCACAGTTGAATTTGTTGTTATGGAAAACTGCTCTAGTACCCATTTTATATTGGGAAATAACTATTTAATCATGTATGGGATAGATTTGCATAACAACAAAGACAGATACTTTACTATTGGAGACAATAAGCATCAGAAATTTTCTTTTTTTCCATTTAAAAGACAAATTACAGTAAATAGAGTATCACCAGTCTACTTATAATTGGAAAAATTTAAATATTAACAGTTAAAGGAGGCTAAAATAAGCCTTCATCTGACTGATAAACAAGAAAATGAACTTTCTTCCCTTTTGTATGACCACAAAGGACCATTTGCTTCAGACAAAGAACATCTAGGAGCCATTATTGGTCATGAAGTTGACATCATTCTTAATATTGAAAGACCTTATCCCCCACTCTCAAGAAGACCTGCATACCCAGCAAGTCCCAAGTCAAGAGAAGCTCTAGAAACCCATATCAAAGAGCTTCTAGACCTTGGTGTAATAAGAGAAGTTGGCCATAATGAAGAAGTAGAAATAACTACACCAGTCATAGTGGCATGGCATAATGGAAAATCCAGAATGGTTGGAGACTTTAGAGCTCTGAACACTTACACTGTTCCAGACAGGTACCCAATACCAAGAATACAAATTGCCCTTACTCAAATATCTCAAGCAGTGTATATAACCACTATGGATTCCCTCAAAGGATTCTATCAAAATGTGGTGACACCAAGAGCAAGAAAATATTTGAGAATTATTGTTCATTGCGGAGTGTATGAATATTGAAGAATGCCCTTTGGTATTAAAAATGCCTCTTCACACTTCCAAAGAATGATGAATGAAATCTTCCCTGAAGAACTTTCAGAGGGATGTTTAATAATTTACAATGATGACATTATTGTCTGTTCCAAGACTTGGGAAGAGCACATCTACAGATTGTCCAGAGTTTTGACAAAAATTCAATCAGTTAACATGAAAATCTCTTTGAAGAAATCTCATTTTGGGTTTAAAGAACTTAAAGCACTAGGACATGTTGTATCTGGTTTGTCCCTTGGAATTGACCAAAAAAAATTGCTGCAGTATTTCCAAAACCCGTACCTCAGAAAAAAAAGGAAATTCAGTCATTTTTGGGTTTTGCAGGATATTACAGGCAACACATTGAAGATTTTGCATCCATAGCAGGACCACTTTATAAATTGTGTGACAAAGACACAATATTTGAAATGACTGTTGACAGAGTCAAAGCTTTTGATTCTCTAAGAGAATCCTTGACCAGTGCTCCACTATTACTGATGCCAGACTTTAAGTTGCCTTTTAAACTGTATATTGATGCATCAGGGAATGGGCTGGGTGCTGCACTACACCAAGTCCAGATCATAAATGATAAACCTGTGGAAGGACCCATATGTTTCATATCCAGGCAAATCAAACCAACTGAAGCCAGATATGGAGAAAATCAAATGGAATGTCTATGCCTTGTCTGGGCCTTGGAAAAATTGCACTACTTCTTAGAGGGATGTGCTTTTGAAGTGATAACAGATTGTACAGCTGTCAAATCACTTTTAAACATGAAAAAACCTAACAGACATATGCTCAGATGGCAAATAGAGATACAAGAATACAGGGGCAATATGACTATTGCTCATAAAGATGGGAATGTTCATAAAAGTGCAGATGGACTAAGCAGATCGCCATAACCACATGATATTGATAATCCTGCTTATGGGCCAGAAGAAGCTTCACCACAGATCCCAATAGAAGGAATAAGTGTTACAGACTTGAACAGCACCTTCTTTGAAGAAGTAAGAAACAGTTACACTCAGGATAAGAATTGTAGCATCTTATGCAAATTAGTCAACAAAGACTGCAAAGACAACTCTCTAATAAATGCCTTGGATGAATTATGGAAGAAATCTTATGATTAAGAAAGATTTCACCTACTGGATGGTAGAATTGACCACAGAACCAAGCACACATGTGTCATGACAGTTGTGGACAGGTAATTAATCAATCTTGTACTAAAGGAATCCCATGACAGCCCCTTTTCAGGACATCTGTCTGAAGACAGAACAAGAGAAAACGTGAAGACCTGCATATGGTGACCAATGTGGCAGAAAGATGTTTCAGAGTATTGCAAAACCTGTGATAGATGTCAAAAGGCAAATAAATCCACTGTCAAGAGACTTGGAAATATGATGAAAGTCCAAGAGCCCAGCAGACCTTGGTAAATTGTCCATATGGATTGGGTAACTTGCCTACCACCAGGAGGTGACAGAAGCTATAATGCTTTCCTAGTGATTGTAGAAAGATTCAGTCAAACTCCAATCTTTTTACCATGTCACAACGATGATACAGCCATGGATACAGATCTTCTGATATGGAATAGAGTAGTGTCATGGACTGGCATAATTACAAATATCATTAGTGACAGGGATCCCAAATTCACTTCAGCACTATGGACAAATCTTCACCAATTATTTGGAACTAAGCTGTCCTTCTCTACAGCCTACCACCCACAAACTGATGGTCCAGCTGAAAGGATGATTCAGACCTTAGAGGACATGGTAAGAAGAATTTGTGCATATGGCCTTGAATTCAAAGATTGTGATGGATTTACCCATGATTGGTTCACTCTGTTGCCAGCACTGGAATTAGCATACAAAACATCAATCCATGCCAGTACCAATCAAACTCCTGCTATCATAGAAAAGGGATGGAACCCCAAATGACCCAAGATTCCTTGAGAAAATATTTGATTGAAATACATACCACAGCTGCTAGCTTCAAGGGAATGCTAGAAAATGCTAGAAAAAATGCATTAAGGTGCATGTAATACTCTTTTGCATATTCTAAGGACAAATGGGATAAATAACATGCAACTCCAGATTTCAAAGGGGGGGATTTAGTTCTTGTATCCACCACTAACTTCAATAACATCAAAGGATGTAAAAAGCTGAAAGACTCCTTTGCAGGACCTTTTGCTATTAAGGCCCTCCATGGGGAAAATTCTGTTGAAGTAGAGTTATCTGAAGAAGTTAGCAATAAGCATCCTACATTTCCAGTGAGCTTGATAAAGCCATACAAATCTAGTGATGCTGAAATATCTCCCTTGAGGAATAAAGTTCCCCAATTTATACCTCCTATTGAGTCATCTGGAAGTAAGAAAATTACCAAAGTTCTCAAAGAAAGAAAGCTGAGAACCAACAAAGTTAGGGAATACCTTGTTAGGTACAGTGACCCAACATGTGAAAATGAATGGTTGCCAGAAAAAGACATACCTGAAGCTACTAAACTTCTCAAAAGGTTCAGGAACACTAGAAATAACAATATTACAAATTAATATTCTTTTTTTAGGGGGAGGGAATGTGAGCCTTAGAGGTATTTTCATATACCCAAAAGACCACAAATGATAAACTAAGATACAAATAGAAAGAAAATAAATTTATTTATATTATAAAAATAAAAATTGAAATATAAATACAAATTTATATTTAAAAATCAAAATTTAATTATAGTTTAAAAATAAAATTACAACTTGGAAATTGTGAAAATACATTTTTACTTGTAAAAATTAAGTAAAAATGAATTTTTAATAAAAATTATGAAATTAAAATATTTTTGGTGAAAATCTATATAGAATATATTATATCTTTTTATCCAAGAAATAAACATGAAGAAATTATCACACCATTGGATTCCTCATAAAAAATCAAGTGGGGTCACCTTGGGGTGAAATTTCTGTAACTCAACTCTAAATAAGCTTAAATTTAGTTTTTAGTATTTTTTGTACAAAAGTATGAAAATACTCAAAACCTTAATTTTATTCACACCACATGTGGCTTTAACCATCAATTTTTGTGTTAAAATTGAGGTGTTGTGTTTAGTTTAGAAGCTATGAAGAATTGAAGTATTTTCAATTGAATTGTCAAAATGTGCGTGTGTATTACATAAGTGAACTTTAATTTACATATGGGATATCAATTATTACAGATTTTTAATTAAAAACTCAATTGAATCACATGTGTAAATTATAATTGTATTACATGATTAGGAATTAAAGAAAAAATAAATTGGAAAGATTAATTCTGGATGGGGAAAGACACTCTAGCTCTAAGGGGGAGCTAGACCCTCAAATTACTTGCTGACTGGCATGGGATGTCAAAATCCATGCAAAAGTTCATTACTTTTGGCCTGGAATTGAGTCACAGGGTCTGTGAATCAATTGATGATGAGTTTTTGATCCCAACCGGGGTAGTTTTAACTACTTCCAAGAGGGTAAAACTACCCTTAAGTTAAAACAATGGGAGTAAAAACAATTTAAACTGGTTTCTACGCCTCTTACACACACTCTGACATGTTTTGAAGGCTCTAGACCAGGTATTGCTATAGTAATGGCTGATTTAAGGGTCTAAAATGGCTAAAAATAGCAAAAGATGGCTTAAACCAGCGCTTTTTTGGTCTAAACCAGGGTTCAATGATGCCATAATTGGCTTTTCTGTTCTCATACTGTTTTTCAAGACTGAAAAGAGTAAATTTACTTTTGGAGTAATACAATTGCTGGCTATAAAAGAATGTCTTCTTTGCCCCACTTTTCTCTTCATGTTAGAATCTTTTCCTTTTATAGTTAGTTTAAACACTGTTAAACCATTCAATGAAAGCTTTCAACCACCCTTTTTTAAAATATTTTAACCTTCTAACCATGTGAAATAGTTATTATAATCATTTTTACCCTTGAACCACCCCAAAAGTGAGTTAAAGCATCTTTCATCACTGTTAGCTTTGTCACTTTTTTTCCAAATTCACTCTGGTCACTTTTGGGTGTGTTTTCTCTTTGAAATATCTTTTTAACAGATTTGTTCTTTAATTAATTGCTTTCAGACCTTTGCTCAATTAATTCCAATTGAAATTGCTCTTGAAGAAATTTCTTTTGTAGCCTTAAATATCTCTTGTAGAGTATTTTTGGATAAATCTTTATTGTTGGTAAAACAATAAATTTTTGAAATTTTTCATCTATTATTAGTTTTTTTATATGGAATTTTTCTATAAGAATTGTATCTACACAGTTTGGGTTACAATTTTGTTTTATAAATAATATTTATCTTATTTATAAGTGGTTAAGTATTTATATTTTCCACATGTAATTGTCTCATTAAGAGCTTTACACTTCTTATTATTATAGCTTTCAGTAACTATAACAATAATAGAATAATTATAATTTATTATAATTATTAATATTTTTTATTATTATATTATATAATAATAATTAAATTTTTTTTAATATAATCATTTTTTAATAATTTTATTTAATTTGTGATTATAATATTTTGTTATATTATATTTTCTACTGAGGACAGTCATAGTACTCTTGATATTGTTACTATTATCAAGAGTTTCATAGAGAAACCTTACAATGGCCTCAAACCCTTCTAAATTGGGCTCACACAGGATTTTCATTCTGTATGGAAAATTCTTAGCTAATGCAGTGAATACACACACCACCTCAATTTTAACCAAAATCTTGGTAAGTTTGCATAAACCTTATGCAATTTCAAATTCAAAATGTTTTTATGCTTAAATCTAACAATTTTAAAAAAATGTTAAGAATTTTGAATTGTCCTGTGAGATTCTTAAGTCTTCTAATGAAATAAGAAATATCCATTTTTGGGTATAACACCCTATAGGTCTACCCTACATTTCTTTTGGTTTAGAATTGAAAGATGACATAATAATTATAACTTTGTTTATCCAAAATAAATTTATAATCATTTTTTGTTCATTTTTGTTTTCAATTCAATATATAAGTCACCTTAAGACTGAATCAACTGTGTATAAAGCTATTTGTGGCCTTATGAGTATTTCATAAATATCTCACAGGCTCACATTCCCTACTACCAAAAAGAACTGTACTACACCTCTTCCTCAATAGTACAACTCAAGTTGAATAGGGGGGGGGGTATAATATAATGTAAAACATCTCTGCTTATACTTTTAAGTATGTAAATATCAAAATTCGAGCTTTTTATTGAGGAATTGGTCTTCTCTCATGTCTGAATCTTCTGAGAATTTTTTGGGAATCAGGTATTTTGTTTTCTGAAGGCCACTCATCTTCATGTTGTGGGTTTATGTGCCTGACTAATTATTCTCTTTCATTTTTCCCCCTAAGTCTTTTTTCTTTAAAGCCTTTTAGCACCTTTTTCTATTCACTTTAATCAAGTGTTGGTACTTCTAAGGTTTTTTCATTTCTCAAAGGAAATAGTTCCTTATCATGTGAAGTCTAATTCTTTACTGGACTGAGGGGGAAAGCTGGATGTTTGTTTTCCAGTTCTCCTGAAAGTTCTCCTTGTACTACATTTATTCCACAAAGGGCTTCAATAATAAATGGTCCTTCAACGAAATCTTTCAATTTATTTGGGCCTTTAATATTGTTAAAATTCAAGGTTGAAACTAGTATTAAGTCCCCTACTTTGAATTATGGGGTCTTATGACTTTTATCCAACTTTCATTTAGCATATTCAAAGGCATCAATCATGCTCTGATTTTCATTATGACTTACTTTATCAAGCAATAGCTTGAATCTTTATTCTGTTGGATGAATATCAGCTAAATTCTTCTTCAAAGTATTGACTGGAAGTTTAGGATACTATCCTTTTTCCAACATTGCAGGAGCCTTGCCTGTTGAAGCATGGATTGCAGTCTTGTAGGCTAATTCCAATTCTTATATAATTGTACACCAATCATGGGTAAATCCATCAGAATCTTTAAGCTCCAGGCCATAAGCACAAAATCTTCTGATCATGTCCTCAAGGGTTTGTATCATTCTTTCTGCTAACCCATCAGTTTGTGGATTGTAAGCTGTTGAGAATGATAGCTTTGTACTCAAAAGATTATGTAAATTTGTCCGTAAGGCTCTTGTAAATTTTGGGTCTCTATCACTAATGATATTTTTAAAGCAACCAGTATGAGATATTAGTTTGTTCTAAATTAAAAGAGCTGTCCCAATAGCTGTATCATCTTTATGACATGGTAAAAAGATTGGGGCTTTCTATATCTCTCTACAATAACAAGACATGCATTGTAACCTTTTTCACCACCAGGTGGTAAGGAAGCTACCCAATTCATATGAACAACTTCTCATGGGGTACTTGGTTCTTGGATATGAATCATTAAACTAAATATTTTATCAGTAATGTTATCAGCCTTTTGACACCTCTCCCAACTATGACAGTATTCAATGACATCTTTTCTCCAAAATGGCCACCAAACACAAGTCTTAATTCTTTACATTGTTCTGCCTTAAGACAGATTTCCAGAAATAATGTTGTCATGGTATTTTATTAATATTGTGTTAATTAACATTTCAATACATAGGACCATTACATATGTGCTTTTACACCTATGACATAAGATTACATCAAATAAATGGAATCTTCCATTATAGTAAGGTTTTTCCAGATATCATCTAAAGAATTATCCAAAGCTGCATCTTTTAAATATTTGTCAAGTAGATAAGTAAGAATACATCTGTGATGTTAATTCCTTCAATTGGAGTTTGAGGTTCTGCATTTCCAGGAACATAAGCAGGATTAGCAGATGTATTTGGGAATTCCCATCTACTCAAGCCATAAGAATTCTTATGAATATTGCTAGATTTATGTACTATTGTCATATTGCCTCTATACTCCTGTATAGCAATCTGCCATCTTAACATGTGTCTATTAGGAGTTTTCATGCTAAGAAGTGATTTCACTGAATTACAATCATTAATTAATTCGAAAACAATACCATAAAGATAAAAATAAAGTTTCTCCAGAGCCCAAACAAGAAAAAGAAATTCCATTTTGCTTGCTTCATATCCTGCTTCTGTAGGTTTAATTTTTCTTGAGATATAACAAGCTGGACCTTCATAAGGCTTGTCATTTACAATCCGAACTTTATGAAGAGCTGCACCTAGACCTTCACCACATGAATCAATATACAGCTTTAAAGGAAGTTTCCAGTCTGGCATTTATAATAATGGTGCATTGGTTAAGGAATACCTGATCCTATCATATGCTTGAATCCATTCTTGTGTCATCTCAATGACAGTTTGTTGATCACAAATTCTGTAAGATGATCTGGTATGTATTGCAAAATCTTCAAGGTGTTTCATGTAATAACTGGAAAATTCTATGAAAGACATCATTTCTTTCTTGTTCTGGGGCATTTATTTCAGTAAAACTGCAGCCATTTGTTTTTATCAACACCAAGACTTAGTCCTGAAACTATATGTCCTAGAGCTTTTAACTCATGAAACCCAAAGTTAAATTTCTCAAGAAATATTTTCATTTTCACTTGAATAATTCTCTTAAGTACTAATGAAACTCTCTTTAAATGCAATTGCCAATTTTCTAAAAAACAATGATGTTATCAATATAAATGATTAACCATACCTTTGAAAACTCATGTGGGAAAATGGTATTCATCATTCTTTGATAATGAGATGGTCCATTTTTAATAACAAAAGGAATTCTCAATTATTAATAAATACCACAATGGGAAATTATTCTAAATAATTTCCTAGCATGATTTTTCAAAACATTCTGATGGAAACCTTTAAGGGAATCCGTGGAAGTGATGAATTTTTCTTTGGATAATTGAGTCAAAATCTCATGGATTCTAGGAACTGGATACCTTTCTGGAATATTATAGGTATTAAATTCTCTAAAATCACAAACCATCCTTGATTTATCATTATGCAAATTGATGATAACAGGGGTTGTAACTTCTACTTCCTCATTGTGTCAAGCATTTCCAAGGGCTCCTAGTTTCATCAACTCATTCATATGAGTCTCCAATGCTTCTCTATCTCTGGGGATATCTGGGTAAGCTGGTCTTCTTAATAGTGGAGGCTAAAGTCTTTCCACATTAAGCATAATTTCCACTTCATGGCCTTCAATAGCCCCTAGTGGTTCATTACCAGAAGCAAAGGCTTCTCTATATTGAAATAATATTTCAATAAGGTCTTCCTCCATTTATAATGTTAATTCATGACTAATTTGTGCTTGAATCAATTGATCTGTCCTAAATCTTTCCTTCTTAAAACTTTTAACTTGTCTAATGACAGTTACTTCTCCTTTTTCTAGAGTAAAACCAAATATTTTACTTTTATTTTCCCCTATAGTAAAATATCTATCTCTATGATTATTAATATCAAAACCTTGAATATGGATATAATATTGTCCAAGTATAAAATGAGGTGAAGTGCAGTTATTCATAACAAAAAATTCAACTTCCAGTCTGATACTTCCTGCAGGGTGAGGATATATCATTACTGCTTCAAGAATGCCCAGAGGGTGCATATTTTGGCTAGAACTTCCAAATTTTATACTTTCAATTTTCATCTGTTGTTCCTGCCAATTGGTATAAATTCTGTCAATATAACTTTTCCCAACACAAGTGCAGAAAGAACCTGTGCAAGCATGTATCTTTCCTTCTTTGTTGTCTATCACAATATTATTAATACAAGATGCTCCAGATGTATAACCTTTACCTCTGGAAGGCTTGGGTTTCTGAATTTTGGAATCTTTCACATGTATGAAATCCATACATTCATCACTGTACTGTGTTAAGTGAGTATGCACTTCTATGACTTAAAAAATACAGTAGTTTTTTCTATACTAAGTTGGTCTGGTAGTCCTTCTTATTCAGAAGGCTCATAATAACTTTCATGTAAAGATACATCATTTTTTTCCTTTTTGCCTTCATATTCTTTGATTTCTATCTAATTGATTCTTGTCTTTTTTTGACAAGTATTAGCCAAATGAGATGTACTTCCACATTTATGTTATTTCAAAGTGTCTCTGTCTTGTGGTTTATTTGGTCTTGAAATTGGTTTCCCACTAGTCTTATTGTCTATTGGGGCTTTATACAAATTTCTACTTTTTTTGCTGGTAGTGATTTCTTCCATCATGGAATTGATATAATCTTCTTTAGGGCAAGGCTCAATACATCTGCCTCTTATAGAATTCTCAAGTTCACCACCACACTTTCTTAATATCCTTTGAAGTACCATTGTTTCAGAAATATGAGGATGAAGGGAATTTAATCTGTACTTCTGTTTAAAAAACCAGGACATGGGCCTGTCTCTCTCAATATTAAAAATGGCTTCTTCAAAAGAATTTTCCATCCTAAATCTCCAGGAATCATTTTCCCATTTTAAAATAGTTTTTTCTTTCCACTAAGGCCAGGAGTGTTTACAATGTTCTTGTCTCATTTTAGAATACCATTTTGTTTTCTCATTTGGTAAATAATCAGTGTAATCTGGAACCTATATATTAATCTGGTATTTCAAAGCCTTCTTTAAAGATATCAGTTTTTTCATAAATTCCATATGATTATATTCTCCTTGTGAGCCTTGAGGTATATTTTACATACCCAAATAGGCCACAACTATCTTAAAAATAAATTCTGAACTATGCATAGCTCATAACTCATGCATATATTCAAAATTCATCCTTTTTGATTTCAGAAAAGATGAATAACTTTTCATTTAGTAGGTAAATCCATGAATTTAAAGCCAGGTTTGGATTATACACAGAATTTCACCTAGGGTAATTCCATAGAGTGAATAAGCTCAAATAAACTCTTTGAGTTGGTAATATGGAAAATAATTCAATACCACATTGTCAATAGCACATAAAACATCCATGAAAAGTTTTGGTTTTCTCAATTTCACGCCAGAATAATGGGAATGGGAGAAATCTTATGTTACATAAACACTAATAATAGTGTTATTCATGTTTTTGGAACCTAATATTATGGTATTCTTACATGCACTTTTGGTACACCCATAGTGGATATCTTACTTGAAGCTTGAATTTCTATTTTGATGTGAAAAATAGTCAAGGGGGTAAAAGACATCAAAGAGAGCCAGGGTACCCAACTTCTGAGGCCTCTGAGGAGTGGAAATCTCCAAAGCTTGGATCCATGGGTGATCTTGTCCCAATTAGCAAACTAAAGCTTTTGGGAACTTGGTTACCATGTTACAACTTCAGTAAATCATAAGAAAATAGCAATTATTCTGCTATTTTGACATGCCAAGGAGGTAAAGAGAAACTTAGACGCCTGTAACCATATCAATTCTTAATTAATTTCCATGGATAAGCCCCAAAAGAGTAATTAAGACCCTTTCTGGACTATTATCCATTGATTTACCTCATAGCAACCAGCCATATACTGCTATTTGCAATTCTACATAGAAATGAGGTAAAAACTTCAAAAATTCATTAAAAAGAAATTCTCAATCAATATTTCTGAAACTTTCAGGACCAATACAGAGCTGTATAACAAATATAAAAACCAAAAAGAATTATACTTTTATATGTAAAATTGAAAGTTTTACGTACAGTCCATTTTTGAAGATTCCACGTGAAACACAGAATCTTTAAAAATTTACAGAAAATACATTCTGTGATTAGATTTCCAATAGAATCTTTAGCTTTGAGAAATAAATTACTATTTTGTAATAAAAGAAGATTTACAGTTGTTACTCCTTTTATTCTTAACCATAAATGGGTTGGTAGTCACATAAAAGCCTCAATTAAGTAATTGTGATAATCTTATGTGACAACAGATGATTCAATCAATAATCCAAAAACTTTTATTGTTTTCTTACTCACTTGGTTTTCAGTTTGCTCCATGGCATGCCTCTGTGAGCTTTCTTAGACTTAAAAGAGGCCTCCTCTTGCTGTTTTTTGCAAAAATCATCACATTATTCAAATATACCTTTAGTACCAACAAGTAAGTATTAGTTAAAACTTTTCTTAAGTATTTTATTCTTTCAGAAATCAATAATAAAGACTTGAAATCATAGAAATCCACTATATATTGTTGTATTATTGTTATAAATCAATTTTGATCCATTAAATCCACAATTCTACGTCAAATCTCTCTACTATTATCCTCTAAAAGGTTTGTTGGATTAATAGTGAGTGATGTATCATAATTCTTAAAGTTTTTCTCTAGTAATAGCTTTATGCAAGAATTATCTTAATAATTATTCTTTTAAAAGAAAATTATATATTAAAATAACTTTATTATTTTAATAAAAGAAGTTTTTATTAATAAATTCTTCTTGTAATTGATTCTTGTAGTGTGGAACTCCTTTTAGTGTGGGATTGGATAAGGCAGTCCTTGAGGGGGAAATCACAGGTAAACAGTTTTGAATTGCTGAAATAATCCTGTAGCCAAGGGTGCTAATGGTGTTTTAGCTGCCCCTCTGAATATACTAAACAATCTCCCTACAGAGCTCACAAATCAATATTTAAGATTGTGGCTTTACAACTAGAGAAGACTTTTCAGCAGTCTCTATCAGACCTATTCAATAATCAGACCAATGATAAAATAATAATAATTTTAAATAAATAAATTTGTAGGTGATTTCAGGATGATAAGATAGTAATTGAGTATATAAATAATAGATATAATAGTACTGAGTGTTGATTTTAAGTTGTTTTCTTTGTTGAAGGTATTTTGTTTAATGGATAATAGCTCAATATGAGAAACTTTATTAATAGTGATAATATAATAATATTGTTTGATATTTCAAATAAGTGTAATTGATAAATAATTTTGATAATATGTTAAATATATATTTTGTGATAATAATAATAGTGATATGTATTTTCTTCTAGTGAGAAGAGTATAATATAATTATTTTGTTGAGTATGAGTATTTCACTAATAGATGAATTTATAATATAGGCAGACCTACTGTTAACTACAGCTATATATAAATCACTTTTTAATGTAATGTAATAATAATAATAATAATAATTTCTAGATTAACCTACTATTAAGGGATGAATAGTTATTCTCCTTCTTGGTATATAGCTAATTGGATTCATTCATGGGGAGAAGAGGAGAAAATGAGAGAGAGAGGCCTCCTTTTATGTTGTGAGAAGTACCCATGGGCTCTCCATGTAAAGTGTTATTCTTGCCCTTGAGGTAATTTTGCTGGTGTAGATTTTTTGTAACAAAAGTCAGATGAACTATCTGCTACACTGTATTAGTAATCTTGCACAGCCTTGAGAGATTAATGCTAGTGTGTAAAATTGAGAATGGTGTCATATGACTGAGATATTTTTTCCATTTGTTTGGTCAAAATGAAGGTTGAGATGTTTTTATTGGTGGGGATTTTGATAAAAATATCAGGTGACTTCTCTTTTGCACTGCTTTAGTCAGCTTGCATAGCCTTGAGGAATTAATGCTGGTGAGTTAAGGATGAAGGTGGTGTCATGTGAATAAGCCCCTGTATAATTTGTTTGTAAGATTTATCTAGTTCCGGGTGATCATGCTGTGTAATGTGGGGATATCTTGGGTTTTAATTCTTGATTACTGTAATTGCTGTGTGGTTTACAGTTTAGTGTATTCCCCTTGAATGCAGCTGGTTGAAATTGAATTGAGTTGTATTTGATGATCCTGAGGCTGTGTACTGTACAGATCTTATGCATGTGGACTGCATAAGTCTTATTTGGGCTACTGTATTGTTTTGTAATTATTTAAGTTTTTAGTGGATTTTCATGTATTGAGTTGAATTGGATACTGTCATATGATCCTTGTGTCACATGCACTGTATTTGGTTACTGTAATTCTTGGTAATATAGTCTTCTTGATGGATTTAGAGTGGATATAATGTTACAATGTTACTTTTCCCATGTAATTTTGAGTTTCTGTATGTATTAGGCCTATTATTGATTCTGTAAGGCTTATATGTAGGTTTTCTTGTATAATTCCATAAGATTGGATTCCCCTATTATTTATTTGATTGTAGAAATATGTTGATTATTTCAATTCTGAATGCCAAATCTTCCATTCCTCCCTACTATTGATGTTATTCCTGAGTGTGTGTGATCTTTAATCATGTCCTTTGAGTGGTGATTTCCTGAATTAGTCATTTTGATCTTGATTTTCCAACTGTTGATTTCCAAAAAAATTCTTGAAACTGGTAAAAAGGTATGGAATACCACAGTAGACAATTACTGCTTACTGTTATAATCACTAGCAGTGTACAACACGTAAAAGACATAATTCTTTAAAAATTTAATTGTGTTTATAATAATTTTTATTATTATATTTCATAAGAACAGCCTCAGTAATGTTGATTGATAGTAATATTATCAACAGTTTCATAGACACATCTTACATTTGGGGGCCTGGCCATGTTTTTTGAACCTTGTACACTCAATTGATATATTTCTAAGTTCTAGAATATATCAATTTAATATTTTTTTTCTTTCAATTTGCGGTTAAATTTTTTTTTTTGAAATTGTTTTAAAATATTTTTCATTGAGGAATTTGGTTTAATTTTATACTGTTTTTACACATGGCCTTTTCACATCCAAAAACTTATAGAATTATTCTTTGAGCTACCCTGAATTAATTATGATTCAAAATCTTAAATTTCAATTTTTTTTGTTTAAAAAGAATAATTTTTCTTTTATCAATTTTTCTCTAGTGTCTTTAATCAAATACTGTGCAGCTGGTGACAGACTCAGTAAAATATACATTACCAGTCCACAATATGAAGACAGTATTGAAGTACAAATTGCTAAAAGAGTCACTTTGTTTAAGATAGAGCAATCCAAACAACCACCAAAAGGTGTGTGTTTTCTGTTTTCAATTCTTATTTTATCTTGAATTGACATGAAAATGGTGCATACCCGAAATGGAAGCAACTATTAAGTCCAACCAGATGGATGTGGACAAGGAAGAGGCAAGACCAAATCCAGAAGTGTCAAATCTTCCTCAAGAAAGACACAAATGGAGGATGCCAGAGTTTCCCCCCATTCCCCAAGGTCTGTACCCACAGATTTTGATGTGAATTCTGAATCTGGACTGATTCATGATAATATTTTAAGGGCTTAACCACTTTCAAATGGCATCAATAGAAATTTATCAATGCCAGTACAAAAATTTGTTCAGAGCAGCCAAAGAAGAGGAGTGGGAAATATGCCCAAGCCTTTGGCAGGGGGCCATGAACTCTGACTTACACATCAAGAGCTTTCTTGGTCAGGAGAAGACCATAGAACTCTTAGGAGGTTGGATCCCATTGTCTTGCAAAGAAAAAGTCAAAAAGATAAAGAATTGGTTGAAGAACCAAAGTCTTTTATCCATAGACCAGAAGAAGGAGTTGGAAATGACTCCAGCTTTGGAGACAGAAGGCCCAGTGGCGTCTACCAGCTCCAGAAGTGTCCAAGGCAATCCCAAAGGACCCCAGAAGAAGCAGAAAGGTCCCAAGTACCATCAAGGAAATGCCAATTGGCACAGACGTTTTCCACAAGGGTACAGGATTCCCAAATTGGAGCCTTCAGCCGTGGACAGTGTCTTCAATATGGCCAGGACTCTTATGTAATTCACAGTCAAGGAGCAGGAAAGGATGAAGAGAACCTTTCACAGAAATAGTACAAGAAATACATTTTTTAAAACTAGTATTAATGTAGAAATTTGTAAAATAGATGGAAAGTTAACTAAAATATCTTTGAACATCAATTACTTGAAAAAGAATGACAAACATTATGCTGAAATGCATAATTCTGTAATTGCCAAACTGAAATTACTTACCAATACATGTGACAGAATTGAGAGCAAATATCATGTCCAAGATGATGAAATGGAAGATTTTTCCACAAGAAACATCAATGATCAACTTAGAGTTCTGAAAGACTATTTTTTGGCATTGGCTGAGAATACAAGTAAATTTTCCACACATTTGGAAATACGTGACAGTGAAAGGAAGAAATTAAAAGAGGAAATCCTTGCACAAGTGGAGAAAGCTCATAAGAATTATGAATCAAATCTACATATGCCAAGAATTTTACATCTTTGACTGAATAAAAGCTTTCTGTGAAAGAAAGTCTGACCCCTTTTCTAGGAGAAGATGTTATGTCTGCAAAAGATATTCCCGAATTGGAATAATGGCCAACATTCTCTGGTGAAGGAGAATACAACCATATTGAGTTCATCAGAACTATTGATATTTTGTAAGAAGATTTTCACAAACCTGATGAAATTATAGTGGGAAAATTACACTCTCTGTTTACCATAACTGCAAAGAAATGGTATTACAAGGTGAGACAAGATCATGGAAAACATGATTGGTATTGGTGGAAATCTGAAGTGATTGCCAAATGGGCCAATAATTCTTGGAGGTTTAAAATGGAGAATGCTTTTGAAAGTGCCATTTTTAACTCAGAAAAAGATAAACCACTTACTTGGTTATTCAAACAAAAAGACAGATTATCTGCTTTACACCCAGATATGTCTGACACTGTGATTAATATTAAAATATTAAAAATATGTGGAGAACTGGAACATGCTATCAAGTGCAGATTTGTAGAGCCCTGTTAAACAGAGGACTACATTAATGCAATGGAAGATATCATTACTAGAACAAGAATTGGTAAAACTTGGACTAAAATCCCTATGGAGTCCAAAATGGTCCCAAAGATTTCCAGAGAGGACAGAAGACCTGAAAGACCTGTCTTGAAGTGTCATAAATTTGGAAGAACTTCACATTTAGCCAACACTTGCACCAAAAAGACAAAAATTAATAAAGTTAAAGTCATTGAAGAAGTTCAGTGTACTGAAGAGAAAGAAGCATCTGACCTAGATTATGCAGTCTCTGAGGATACACCAGTGAAGAACTATCCCATTGAAAACATTACATCTTTCTTTGAGGTCACAGAAGTCCATACTCACTTGCCACAGTACAGTGAGGATTTTCATAACCTTATCAATATCCAGGATGCCAGAATTTGTAAAACCAAACCTTCTAGAGTTAAAGGATATACTGCTGGAGCATCTTTTATCACATCAATCCTGATTAATGATATTGAAGCCAAAGTAAATTTGGATAAAGGGGCATTTTGTACTTGTGTAGGCAAAGTTTATCTTCAAGCCATACTCCCTGGATGGAAAAATAATTTATTACCAATAGAGGGTGTACAATTTAGCAGTGCCAGTAATAATATGTACCCTTTAGGTATATTGGACACTAATCTTGTATTTCCACCCCCAGCGGGAAGTGCTATAATTAAGACTCAAATTGTAGTAATTGACATTTGCACATCTCAGCACATCATTACTGGAAATGATTAGTTGAATATTTATGGTATTGAAATCAATAACTATAAAGAAAGATATTTCACAATTGGAGAAACCAAAAGACAAACATTTGCTTTTTCCAATATGCCAAAACAAATATCAATAGTATCTTCTAGAAAAGATACCTATAAGGAAGAATTTGTGACGAATCAACTTGTTGAAGCACCAATCAATCCATCATTTTCACCAAAGATGAAACATGAACTTATTGATGTGTTATACGCATATAATAATGCATTTGCCTCTGATAATGAACCATTGGGCGCTATAAAAGGATGTCAGGTTGTGTCTATGATAAAAGTAATATAATTGTCCTTACAGCTTTTAACTATGACTGTGACACTTTAAAAAGGATTTAAAATAGATTTATGAGGTTTAAATATTGTTTAATTTAAGAATAAAAGGGCTTTACTATATTAAATATAGTGGTGGTGAGCGCTGTTGAAAGCCCTGGGTGCAGCTTTACGTGTTGGATTACAATAATAAAGACTACAATACTTCCAAATTAAGAGTTTATCTGATTATTTTCCAAGAGTATAACTTTTTTTGACAGTTGTACTATTTAGGAATTCAAGAGTAGGATGATGAAAGCAATTCTGGCTGTGAAAAGCCTCCTTTTTGTCCTGAAATGGGGTGGAAAGGGTGCTAGACCTTTCCACGTAGAGGAAGTGAAGATTTTTTACTCTCTGAGACAGGCTTGTGGTTTTCAAAGACCTTTATTAACCTGTATTGGGCTCAGATATGGCTTTGAAACCACATCTGGGCAGTTTTCACCAATACAGGGTGAAAACTTTCATCAGGGGACCTCACAGCCTGATTCTGACATGTATGACGCGTAGAATGCTGTACAGAAACTGTATGAGATCCCAGTATTGACTGACATATAAGGTATTGAAGTAAAAACAAGCTCCTTTGACTATTTGACACCTCATATTCATGATTATGGGATATTATCCCATGGTAAAGCTGTATATGACAGCAGGTGGGAATCTGACATTAAAACAGCCATAACTTTGTCAATTTCTGAGATATCAACCTCAAAATTGGTTTGGGTTGTAGCCCTGTATGTGCTCTACACAATGGTACCTCATTTTGTATGGGTATCATTAAATATGGAAACGTTATCCCATGTACAAGATTCTTGTACATTTGTGTGGTATAGGCAAAAAGCTGTATTGAGCTTTTTTTCCCCATAACTTTTGTTCTAGTTGAGCTATGGTGAAATGGATGACACCATCAGATATCCCTGATTTTTCTCTTTTCAAAAAGTCCCCACCTTAGGTATCTCACGCTAAAACTGCCAAATTTAGATGAGAGGTGAATGTTTTGTTCACCCTTATTTGGCCTGAATTTGGCCATAACTCAAGTAATACTGGTGCTAGCTCAGTTTGGCTAGTACCAGTGGATAGCCCTGGCTTAGAGCTCCATTTTGAGTACCCATTTGATGGGGTTAAGCCTCTCCTTCTGAATTCTAGATGAGAGGTGAAAATTAAGGGTTATGATCAGCAATAACTTTGAGCAGGCATAACTTTGTTATTCTATGTCATATGGTGATGGGACTTATAATTTTAGAAAGGGGTGAGTTTCCTCTTTTGTTTTATACCTTTTGAGATTATTTGGCTCAGCTCCATGTTTTTGGTGGTATCTTGGCTATACCATTGGTTATGGTATTTTGGCTGTCATGCTTGTGCTCTGGTTTTGAGTCACAGGCTGACATACCCTCCCTCTAAAAAAGGCTCATCATTGATGAGACTGTTCAGTCCTCCTAGTGGCCCTGAATTTTCTCAAATGAAGGTTCCCATCTGGTATGGCATCTTCTGCCAACCATTTGTCTTTATCAGCTGTTTGGTTCTTGAATCTGACTAAATATTGTCTTTTGATCCTCCCCATTAAGTCTGATCTTCCTAGCCCTGATGATCCTACTCACAGGTCCTGGGGAGTCCTTTATTTCCACTATGTTTGGTGGTGTGAGGCTCTTCTTCCTGGAGGGTAATTTACCCTCTTCTGTTTGGAAGTATGGCTTGACCAAACTCACTGGAAAGACTGGGTGTTTCCTGGAAAGCCCCTCTGTGAGCTTGACTTCCACTGCATTCTTGCCTACCAACTTAATGATAGTGAAGGTCCCTACAAATGATTCTCTCATCTTCTTGGGTCCTTCAAGATTGTTAAGTTTAGTGTAGACACTAACACCTGGTCTCCTTCCTTTAAGTCAGGTTCCATGTGTGTCTTGTCCCACCTCTGCTTATTATAATCTTTTGCCTCAGCTATGCATTTAGCTTCTGTGTCACAAGCTCTCTTCCACATATCATGGAAGTCTTTGGCTGTGGGGTGGATGGTAAGAAGATTCTTCTTGAAGTGGTACACAGGAAACAAGGGATTCCACCCTTTCTCTACCAGTGCAGGTGTTTTTCCTGTGGTAGAGTGCTGACTTGTATTATAAGCCAGTTGGACAGCTGGTAGAAGGGTAACCCAGTCATGGGTATATCCCTCATGGTCCTTATATTCCATGCCATAGGCACAGAACCTCCTAAGGATGTCCTCCATTGTTTTTATCATACTCTCAGCTAGGCCATCTGTTTGTGGATGGTAAGCTGTGGAAAAAGCAAGCTTGGTGCCAAGAATGTCATACAAGTTGGTCCAAAATTCAGATGTGAATTTTTGGTCCCTATCACTAATGATGATGTTAGGGACTCCACAGGTAGATATGATATTGTTCCAAAATAACAGAGCAGTATCCATGGCTGTATCCTCTTTTTGGCATGGTAGACACCTCATGCTCTTTCTGAACCTATCAACTATGATCAATCAGGCATTGTAGTTTTCTTTGCCTCCTGGGACATGTCCTGTAACCCATTCCATGTTGATGGTTTCCCATGGGTGTTTGGGTTCTTCTATATGTTGAAGTAACCCATACTTCTTCCCATGTTTCCTATTTGCCTTTTGGAATCTTTCACAAGTGTTTATGTATTAACTAAACTCTTGTTCCCACTTGGGCCACCAATCTGTGCTTGCTACCCTCTCCTTGGTCCTATCCTCACTCATGTGTCCCATATAGGGGCGGTCATGGCATTCCTGCAGGACCAGAGAGATGTGGTCCTAGTGTGCCACTGTGAGTGCACTTGTGTGTGTTTTTCTGTGGTAGAGCAGGCTATCTATAAGTAAGAGCATTCTATCCTTATAGGCCCTTAACCAGGGTTCTTCCAGCTGGGATTCCAGTTCTGGAATCCTGTACCTTTGTTGAAGGAGCTGTAGTAATATGCTACACTGTTTGTGTTTGGCATACAACTTCAGTACTGCACTAAGAAATTCATCATGCATTTCTGACGAACTTATTCCCAATATGGGAGTTTCTGTTCCCTTGTCAGCCTGTGACTCAAAACCAGAGCACAAGCATGACAGCCAATATACCATAAATCAATGGTATAGTCAAGATACCACCAAAAAATGGATCTGAGCCAAATTAGCTCAAAAGGTATCAAACAAAAGTGGAAACTCACCTCTTTCTGAAAATGCAGGTCCCATCACCATAGGACAAAGAATAACAAAGTTATTCATGCTCAAAGTTACTGCTGAGCATAAACCTTAATTTTCACCTCTCATCTGAAATACAGAGTAAGAGGCTTAACCCCATAAAATGGGTATTCAAAATAAAGCTCTAAGCCAGGGCTATCCAATGGTTCCAGCCAAACTGAGCTAGCACCGGTATTACTGAAGTTATGGTCAAATACAGGCCAAATAAGGGTGAACAAAATGTTCACCTCTCATCTAGCTTCTACAGTTTTAGTGTGAGATACCTAAAGTGGGGTCTTTTTGGAAAGAGCACAATCAGGGCTATCTGATGGTGTCATCCATTTCCTCATATCTCAACTAGAACAAAAGCTATGGGGCAAACAAGCCCAATACAGCTTTTGGCCAAAACATACATATGTGTACAAAAAAACCTGTACATGGAATAACTTCGCAATTTTTAACGATAGCCATATCAAATGAGGTACCATTGTGTAGAACACATTCAGGGATACACACTGAACCAATTTTGAGGTTGATATCTCAAAAACTGACAAAGGTATGGCTGTTTTAAGTCAAAATCCCACAGTCTGGCCAATATAGCCTTATAGTGGGATACTATCCCATAAGTATGATTATGAGGTGTCAAACAGACGCTGAAGCTAATTTATACTTCAATACCTCATATTTAAGTCAAATACAGAAGTCTATACAGGTTCTGTACAGTTTTTGATGCGTCAGAAGCACCAGAACACACCTTTAAACTCCATTGGTGAAAATATTCACCCTGTATAGGGTAAAAATGACTACTTGTGGTTCTAAAACCACATTTCAACCCGATACTAGCCTGTATTGAGTGTATAGAACCACAAAACCAGTGCACAGTAGTGAAAAGTTTTACTCTGTGATCGTGTGCAGAGGTAAACCACCTGCCACTACCCCAGAACAAGATAAAAGGAGGCTTTGCCTCACCAGGAAGCAAATTAAGCATCCTGTTCTTGATATTCTTACGTGGTATAACTTCTTAAAAAGGAAGTGGTACTCTTAGCATTTAACACGTATACTTTAAGTTTAAGTATTGTACGGTTTGCTATTGTAAAACAACAGGCAAACACTGCACCCAGGGATATTAGCAGTACTCACCATCACTAAATTATTTTAGTATAGCCCTTTTCACTCATATTCCCACTCTAATATCATCATTATTTTTATGTCACACTCAGAGTTATAGCTTTTATTATCATTCTGAAGCTATATCATAGAGTCACCCTGACATTTTGGGGGAAAAAAAAAACTGTATACATATCCTTTTTGAAAAATAATTTTTTTCATTTTTTAAGAGTTATAAAGATATAATTTATAAATATAAAATGGGTGTTGGTAAACACATGTAAGCTTTTAGTAAAAACATGTAAGTTTATGGTAAAGACACGTAAGTGACCTTATTTTTCAAAAAAAATTCCTCAGGCTCAGTTTTGAGGATTTTTTTAATTTTTTTTTGCCATATTCTTCCCGACTTGGCATTTCAATAAGCACAAATTTTTTCAAATTTTTTTTTTGCTGAATTTCACCAATTTGGCCAATATGCCAAAATGGCATATTTTTTTCAAAAATTCATTTAAAATCTTCCCACTTATGAATTTCCTTGATTTTTTTTAAAAAATTAAGGGTTGAATGTGAAGAATAAAGAACCAGAATCCCATAATTTTGGGAATATTTTTGGGTGGGACAAGTGAAGGCGCAAAAAGGGTTTTTTTTTCAAATGTTTTTTCCCATCATTGTAATATGCCTATTTTTAAAAAGTGAATTTAATAACTTCCCACTTATGAATTTCCTTCATTTTTTTTAAATTAAAGGGTTCAATCTGGACAATAAAGAACCAGAAGCTCATGAATTGGGAAAAAAAATTTTGTGGGACAACAAGTGAAGGCGCAATGAGTGTTTTTTTTCAACTGTTTTTTTTCTTGTGTGTAATATGACTATTTTAAAGTACAAAACTTCCACATGTTTGATAAAAAAGAGGACTGAGGTGGGATTTAAGCAATGAAAATGACTGAGGAGGGGGATAATTGGCATAAATTGTATATACAAAAATCATTCAATCAGAATCAACCTCCAAAATAGTGGGTTTTTTCTGAGAGGGGGGAGGAAGATTGGACAAATACAACATTCTGTGTTTCTTAAATTTATCGGCCCACCCCAGGGCTTGTTTTGGGCATGAATCTCCCAGTTCACAGTGATGGGGAGGACTGGATAAACTTTAGAAATGATGATGTCCAAAGGAACAAAATGAGCACAGCTATTCAAGAAGCAGATGAAAATGGGGGGATTATCATTTGGAGGACAGAAATAAGGGAAAAAATAAAAAGATTGGGCTGTGGAATAAAAGAAAACTGGTCTTTTATACTTATTTTCAATTGGATCCCCTATGTCAGGCATGGACATCCACTTGCTTTTTGGAGCCTGGCCAACATCTTCATACCATTCAATTCTTTCCAAATAAGAGGATACTGAGGAAATTAAAGTGTTCATGGCTTCATAAAGGTCTTGATTTTGGTGACTTTCTTCAGCCAAGTCACCTCTGTCATCAGCCCATTGATCTTGAGTCTTGTAAATGAAGTGGGATACTGTTCTGTAGCCACAGTTTCCATCACCCTGGACATTGATGGCCTTGAAGGTGTATTTCAATAGAAACTTGGGCAGTCTTCTGAGCCAGTTATCAGATAAAATAAGCTCAAACAATGAATAAATATCAAAATAAACCACAGAAAATTACATTAAAAAGAATCAGAAACTCACAAACAGCTTGGAGAATTCATCACTTGTATGATAATTGCTTTGACAATGCTCACAGGTCAAGTCAATTGCATCATAGATACTCAAACTGGTGGCAGGCTTGTGTGATTTTTTCTGTGAGGTTTTTCTTCCAATTGCCAATCTTCTGGACCTTCTAAGGGTTACTTCTGATTTATTTAATTCAGTTTCTGAGGGTAGTGAATCTGATGAACTGATGGATTTAGATAATGAGTCCTCAGAATCTTCAGAATCTTCAGATGAGTCCACTTCCATAATTGGAGAGGGGACATTTGACTGGGATCTTGATGTTGCTGTGCTGGTCACTTTTGATGGGGGTCTTCCTCTTCTCTTGGATTGACTTTCAATAATTTCAAATCTTGAAGGTTCTCTTTGCTTTTGATTTTTGTTTTTATTCTTGACTCCTTGGGGTCTTCCATGGATATTCTTGCATTCTAGAGGGTCTTCATAATATTGATCATCCTCTTGACTCTTGATAATTTGATCAAATGGGACTTTTCCAGTCAAAACATCTTGAAAATGCTGAAGTATTGGAGTGATTTCTGCCATTGGTCTTTGAAACAGGTCTTCCCCAATGTCCTCAAATATTTGCTTGGCTTCATTCTTTCTTTCTTTTTCAACACTTTGATCATCACCTTGAAAACCAGCTGAGAAGAATATGACAAATACAATCAGTTAATAAGAAAAAAATAATAATAAGAAATTAAAAAAACCTCACAGGCAAATTAAAATGCCATTGAGGATGGAAGTCTGATAATTCAAGCCTTTGGCGCTTGGAAAATGCCTTTTGGGTCTTATGCTTGCAAGGAATGCCTTTATAATTGTTGTATTTGTTGGTGCATTCTTCATTTGAGTGAATATTGTTTTGAAATTTTCAAAGGCAATCTGAAGAGCATAATGAGACACCTTGCCATTGAGAGCACAGATGTGTGGAGGAAAATTCTTGACATGGACAATCATTTCTTTGGAGATTCTGTTTATAATTTCAATAAATTGTTTTCTGAATGCCATGTGGAGCGCCCTGACTACCTCCAGGAGAGTACCAGTGGACCTTTGGAGCCAAAGTTTAACCATGGCATGGGCACCTCCAGCTCTGGAGGTAGAGCCCACACCCAGGTGGCAATGGTGGCTGGTCCAGGCTGGCACATAATACTCCTTTAGAGGAAGCCAGGTATTTTCCAAATACTGCAAGACCTCAGGATTTTTAACTTGCTTTTGAAACTTCTTCCAGTTTTCTTTGAAGGACTTTTCAGTGGAGGAATACATAAGCTGAGAAATGAATCCCAAAGTCATTAATAAGGACAATAATAAGAAAAAAAGTGAAATAAAATGAAATAAAGTGAAGAAGTATATTACTTGATTCCAAAGGCCCATATAATTTTCAAAATCAGTTCAATGACCAATTTTCTTCATGCAATGAGCAGATACATCCTTGTTGATGTGCCCAATGCATAACATGAATTTGAAGTCTGGGAAGAGATTCTTAATAGATTTTTTCAAGGCCAGATCCCTGTCAATAACAATAACTGGAGGGGGAACAAGATTGGTGTTGTTGAGGACCATTTCAATGTATTTATTTAATGTCCAAGTATATGAAGTTTCATTTTCATTCTTCATCAAACAAAAAGCCCCAGAAAAGGTCTTATTGGTTGAGCTGAATCCAACAATATGAAAAAGGGGCATTTTATACTTATTGGTTTCATAAGTACAATCCATAAGAATGACATGAGGAAAGCCATGAAGGAGTTTTATGGCCAGGGGGTGAGTGAAAAACAAGGAGGTAATGTGTCCCTTAGAATCCCTTTCAGAGGACCAAAAAAAATTTTCTTCTTTGAGAGTGTCAATAAGAGCATCAATGGGCCTTCTTCCTTGCAGCTTGCCTTTCTTGATTTTCTTGACTTGGTTGTAAATGTCTTGAAGGATTACAGGCCTGTCAGACTCCCTCTGGCTGCATAATTGGGCCTGAATTTGCCTTGGCATGAGCAGTGATTCAGACATTTGAGCAATTTGGGATGTTTCTTTCTCATTGAATTTCCTAAAAGCAGGATGTGCCATGATATTTTCAGTGGCATCATGGCTATGTTCAGGATTTTTGACTTTAAGAGTCCAAGTGGTACTCTTGGCATATTTCCTGGAATAAAGTTTAAAAGGAGAGTCAAGCTTTCTTGAGTTGACTGTTTTGGAGGGGCTTTTGTTGGGATTTGGGGTGCCAGACCTGTCACAACATATTTCAATTTGGTTGTGGGTCATATTGGACCTCAAGGTGGACACAGAATACCCCTGAGCCCTGGCAACATTATGCACATGTTGCCAAAGAAGCTCAAGGGTTTGAAATTCACCTTCAGTGGGTGGTCAAAGCTTTTTTCTAATGAAAATTATGTATAAAAGTGAAAAAAAGGGGGAATTGGGGGATTTAGAATGGGGTAAGAACCTTTTGAAATTTGAAAAAGAGGTGAAAAAAGGTGTGAAAAATGAACAGAAGGGGTTAAGAGTGAAAGAAAGTGATTTAAATGTGGGATTAATGGATGAGGGAAGGTAAAAAATTGGAAATTTGGAGGCTTGAAAGCAGGTTGTTGTGGTGGAAAATGCAGTCTTTGGGGGGAAAAAAGAAAAAAAAGTGTGAAAAGCTTTGCAGAATGGCTTTGGTAATGCTGTTTTTCCAAAAAAAAATGGTTTGGGGTGGGGATAATGTGGATTATTGGGGTGTTTGGGCTTGTTTGTTTTGGGGGGGCTGGGCGAAAAAATCTGAAACAATTTGGAGTTGGAGAGGTTTTGTGTGGAAAAAACCTCTTTTGGGCATGTTTTGGCCCAATACAGGCCCAATTGTGTTTCATTTTTGCTTAAAAATGGGCCCAGGGCACCCCTTACGTGTTTTTACTAAAAACTTACATTTTTTACCAATTTATGGCTAAAACACGTAAGTTTTTAGTAAAAACAGATAAGCTCTTACGTGTTTTTACCAATTTGCTTATGTGTTTTTACCAACACCCTATAAAATATTCTCTTTTTATAATAAAATAAAAACCATATTTTATTATTGTTTTTTTTCATAATATATACAAAGTATATATTATTTAAATTTTTCTTGAAGAAAAACTCTGATAATTATTTTTTTCATCCAAATTGGTGTGAAAAATTGAATATTATCATTATTATTGATAATTTCAATAATAATACTCAACAATAAAATACAAATCATAGTTTATTATTGATTTTTTTTCATAATATGTACAAAGTATATATTGTTTGAATTTTTCTTACAGAAAAACTCTTATAATTCATTTTTTCACCCAAATTGGCGTGAAAAATTGATTCTTATCATTATTATTGATAATACCAATAATAAGACTTCATAATAAAATAAAAACCATATTTTATTATTGTTTTTTTTCATAATATATAAAAAGTATATATTATTTGAATTTTTCTTACAGAAAACTCTGATAATTCATTTTTTCACCCAAATTGGCGTGAAAAATTGATTCTTATCATTATTATTGATAATTTCAATAATAATACTCAATAATAAAATACAAATCAAAGTTTATTATTGATTTTTTTTTCATAATATATACAAAGTATTTATTGCTTGAATTTTTCTTACAGAAAAACTCTTATAATTCATTTTTTCACCCAAATTGGCGTGAAAAATTGATTCTTATCATTATTATTGATAATTTCAATAATAATACTTCATAATAAAATACAAACCATATTTTATTATTAATCTTTTTTGAATATATACAGAGTATATATTGGGGAGAGTTGATTGATATTTATTATTGATATTTTCAACAATAACTTTTCCAAAGTGACTTATAAATTCCTAACAAAAAAGTGATTCAATCAACTAGCTGAAACTCTCACTTTACAAATCAGAAATGATACCACCTCATTCCAAAGACTTTGGATTTCCAAGGGATTATTCCTTACAAAGAGAAACAACCATCAGTTGGAATAGAGGCCTGGAAAGCAGAGAAGTTGAAGTTGTTCAAAGTCATAATACATGGCAAAATGAACCTTTCTACACCTTCCAAGATGGGTTTCAACAGCAAAACTCCAGGAATGGCTTTCATAAAGCAGTTTGTTCTAACCCATCAAATCTTCCAAGAACTTCTCCAATGGGGAATGGCAGACAGGGAGTTCAAACCAGATTCCCACTACAAAGAACGTGTAGAAAGTATTCAGAAGATTTCCCTCAAAGAGATATTCTTCAAAGAACTTATCATAGAAAAGAAATGGAACAAGAGATAACACACTCTGACCCTTTCAGGCTCATGAGGACTGGTAACCCAACCAGACTCGCTAGGGGCTTCACACAACTCAGGCACCAGCACATCAGTGACCAAGAGTCACTATACTTTCCAATCCAAGATATAATCCAGGAGAGGAAGAGGATCATAAGGCAAGAACAAGACTTCTTTCAACCAGAGGCTGAAAGAGTCAGATCCTATGATCCAGAAATTGTTGGACCTGTTGCAAGAAGTACAAAGAAACAACAAACAGTTGTAAATACTTCTAATGCACCTAGCAGTTCTATGATAAGGAATGATATCTCCACTCAGATGAAACACAATGTTGTGATACCTGAGAGTACCATAAGTAGTAATATTCTATGGTTACAATTTTCCCAATTTGTAGAACAAACTCAAAAAAAAGTTTGAAAGACTCCATGAAAGTATCTCAAGTTTACAAGAGGTTTGTACCTTACAAACAAAAACTATTCATACTCTTCAAGAGGACTATATTGAATTGTATAAAGCCTCAGAAGATTCCAAAAGAAGACTAAATCAAGTCTTGGAGGAGCAAAATCACTGCAAAAGGGACAGGGAATACCTGGATCAAGATATTGACAAATTGTTCAATTTCTGCCAAAAAAATGAAACCCCAAACACAAGGGCATGTTTCTGGAAACACCCCATACCACCAGGAAGACATCAAACCAGATTCTTTATTGGTGAGTAAGGCAGGGTCTCCATCAAAATACCAAGATGGAGATAATATGTCTTATACTGAAAAGGAAGCCTTGAAACAGCTTCCTGAGGCCTCAAGCTGGCCCAAATTCTCTGGAACTGGAGATTATGATCATATGGAGCTCATAGATTATATTGAGATTATATTGATGTACTCTTCACTGATGTGCCAAGTATACCAGATTACTGGATTACTGCCAGATTAAATACAGCTTTTAAAGGACATGCTAGTATTTGGTACACACAAATGAAAGAAATCCATGGCAGAAGAAACTGGCCATGGTGGAGGAGCCAAATAATTCAAAAGTACAGAAATGATACATGGATATGGCAGAAAACCCTTTCATTTGGAAATGATAGATACACAGCGGATAAAGATCCATATGATTGGTGTCTGAGACAGTCAAAATGGTTAATAGCCATTGACCCTCACATAACAACAGAAATGAGAAATCACAAACTGTTGACCAAACTACCAGGAGACTTAGAACATGCATTAAAATGCAGATTCTCCAAAGAATCTACCTTGGATCAAATATCCAATACTTTGCAAGAAGTAAGGATTAGAACATCTATTGGTAGATACAATAACCATAGTACTGGTGATAACAGGGAGAATCCAACCCTGGAAGCCAAAGAAGCTCATGATTCAGAATCTGAAATCACAACAGGATTTCAAAACTGTGAATCACCCAATCACTATGCAGAAAATTCTCCCAAAGACAGGGAAGAGATATTTGCAAGGGAGGAAGAAACAAGAAAAGACCAAGAAGGTCATGAATCTGACTCTGATGGTGTGGGGAATGACTGTGGAAATAATTCATACAGTAAACCCAACCCCCATGAGGAATATTTGGAGGAATTTAAGAACCATGTAACAAAGGAAATTGGTTCAGTCCACTCCAGAAGGAGGAAACCAATGACCAAACACCTGGATGGTTTGAAACATAAGCCACCAGACAGGGAGGGTATGACTACAAGAAGGTTGTTGGCTCAAGGTCGAATGAACCATGCTAATACTTCCAAGAAGAGAGGAAAGTATCATCAATTATGATCCTTTTTTTAGAGGGAGGGTATGTCAGCCTGTGACTCAAAACCAGAGCACAAGCATGACAGCCAATATACCATAAATCAATGGTATAGTCAAGATACCACCAAAACATGGATCTGAGCCAAATTAGCTCAAAAGGTATCAAACAAAAGTGGAAACTCACCGATTTCTGAAAATGTAAGTCCCATCACCATAGGACAAAGAGTAACAAAGTTATTCATGCTCAAAGTTACTGCTGAGCATAAACCTTAATTTTCGCCTCTCATCTGAAATACAGAGTAAGAGGCTTAACCCCATCAAATGGGTATGCAAAATGAAGCTCTAAGCCAGGGCTATCCAATGGTTCCAGCCAAACTGAGCTAGCACCAGTATTACTGAAGTTATGGTCAAATTCAGGCCAAATAAGGGTGAGCAAAACATTCACCTCTCATCTAGCTTCTACAGTTTTAGTGTGAGATACCTAAAGTGGGGTCTTTTTGGAAAGAGCACAATCAGGGCTATCTGATGGTGTCATCCATTTCCTCATATCTCAACTAGAACAAAAGCTATGGGGCAAACAAGCCCAATACAGCTTTTGGCCAAAACATACATATGTGTACAAAAAAACCTGTACATGGAATAACTTTGCAATTTTTAATTATAGCCATATCAAATGAGGTACCATTGTGTAGAACACATTCAGGGATACACACTGAACCAATTTTGAGGTTGATATCTCAAAAACTGACAAAGGTATGGCTGTTTTAAGTCAAAATCCCACAGTCTGGCCAATATAGCCTTATAGTGGGATACTATCCCATAAGTATGATTATGAGGTGTCAAACAGACGCTGAAGCTTATTTATACTTCAATACCTCATATTTAAGTCAAATACAGAGGTCCATACAGGTTCTGTACAGTTTCTGACACGTCAGAAGCACCAGAACACACCTGTAAACTCAATTGGTGAAATTATTCACCCTGTATAGGGTAAAAATGACTACTTGTGGTTCTAAAACCACATTTCAACCCAATACTAGCCTTTATTGAGTGTATAGAACCACAAGCCAGCCCACAGTAGTGAAACCTTTCACTCTGTGGTCGTGTGCAGAGGTAAACCACCTCCCACTACCCCAGAACAAGATAAAAGGAGGCTTTGCCTCACCAGGAAGCAAATTAAGCATCCTGTTCTTGATATTCTTACGTGGTATAGCTTCTTAAAGATGGAAGTGGTACTCTTAGAGTTTAACAGGTATACTTTAAGTTTAAGTATTGTATGGTTTGCTATTGTAAAACAACAGGCAAACACTGCACCCAGGGCTATCAGCAGTACTCACCATCACTAAATTATTTTGGTATAGCCCTTTTCACTCATATTCTCACTCTAATATCATCATTATTTCGTGTCACACTCAGAGTTATAGCTTTTATTATCATTATGAACCTATATCATAGAGTCACCCTGACATCCCTCTGAATCAGTGTTTACACTGTCAAGTGTACCACTTTCTGGTGCCCATTCAGAAAATCTGAAGTTCTTCCTCCTATCTATTTCCATGAAATGGATAGGGATGTTGGCTGCACCTTCAGGGTCACAAGCTGGACTTCTCTTGACATTATCCAGTGGCCATCTGCATTGGTATGACTTTTACCTTCTTTGTATATCATGGTCATGTTCCCTCTATACTCCTGGATGGCTATTTGCCATCTCAACATTTGTCTATTTGTAGTCTTCATGTTCAGTAAAGACTTCAAGGCTGTACAGTCTGTGTAGACTTCAAAGACTGCACCCTCCGGATAATAATGGAGTTTTTCTAGAGCCCAGACTAGACATAGACACTCAGTCTGGGTGGCCCCATACCTGGCTTCTGAATATTTCAGCTGCCTGGAGATGTAACATATTACTCCCTCTCTTGGTTCACCATCCACTATTTGTCTTTGGTGAAGGGCTGCTCCTAAGCCTTGGCTACATGCTGCATCTATATATAACTTGAATGGTAGTTCAAAGTCAGGCAAGATTAGCACAGGGGCATTTGTGAGTTCATGTTTGATCCTCTCATATGAATCCCGTCTTTCCTTGGTAATTTCAAAAACTACATCTTTTGAACACAACTTGTATAAACTACTAGCTATGTGGGCAAAATTCTTGATGTGGTTTCTATAGTTTCTCGCAAACCCAAGGAAAGATTGCATCTCTTTGATGCTCTTTGGTACTGGCTTTTTTAGTACTGCTGCTATTTTGTTCTGGTCAATTGCCAGACTAAGACCTGGGACTTTATGTCCTAGAGCTACTAGCTCTTGTTGGCCAAAATTGCCCTTTTTCAGTGAAATCTTCAGATTGATGGGTGTACATTTACTTAGCACTCTGTCTATTTATTGTACATGGTCTTTTCATTCCTCTGAGTATATAATGATATCATCAATATTTACCACGATCCAACCCTCCAATATTTCTTCTTGAAATATTGTGTCCATCATCCTTTGGAAGTTGGCTGGTGCATTTTTGATGCCAAATGGCATCCTGGTGTACTCATATATGCCCATATGGCATATTATTCTGAGTAATATCATGGAGGTTGGTTTAACTCCATTTTGGTGGAAGCCTTTCATACAATCCATCTTTGTTATGTATTTGGCTTTTGCCAGTTTATCCAAGGCATGAGGTATCCTGGGTATAGGGTACCTGTCTGCTTTAATGTAGTTATTCAGAGCTCTGAAGTCTCCACACTGTCTAGACTTGCCATCATGCCAGGTGATTAGGACAGGAGCGGTTATTTACACTATTTCATTATGTCCAATCTTCCTGATGACATCCATGTCCAAGAGCTCATTGATATGTTTCTCAATTTCTTTCCTGGTTTCCAGGCTTGCTGGATAAGGAGGTCTCCTAAGCATGGGTGGATAAGGTCTTTCCACATCCAGATATAGTTCAATATCATGGCCTTTGATCTTGCCTAATGGCTCTTCACCAAAGGCAAATGCTGGTCTGTTCTTTCTCAGCATCTTCAGTAAACTTAGTTTTTTTTACTGGTGAGGGTAGTGCTACACTGTCCCTCTCTGAATTCATTCAGAAGTTTGTCTAGTGGGTCTTGAGAAGATATATGGTATATATCCAGTGAAATTTGTTTTTCTTGTTAGTACCAATGGTAATTTGCCTATTTTTTACTGTTGTAAATATCTATGCCATACATCCTCTGGTCATCTGTTCCCAGTAAGAACCCTTGGATGTGGGCATCATCAAGAACTACAAACTCTGGGTTGAGTCTGATATTACCCTTCCTGTGTGGTATAATTATCTCTTTAATAATTGTACCAATGGAAGTCATCTTCCCTGAGGCACTTTTAAAGTTCTTTGCCTTGGTGGGCAAGAGCTTATTTTTCCAATTTGGGAAATGGTTATCCAGATAATTTCTGGCCACTATGGAGCAGTGCGCCCCACTATCAATGATCAATGGGTGTTGAGCATTGTCAATACAGACAGTCATTTTGGTGGTGGTTCCATGTATATATGCCTTTCCTTTGGTTGGTGTAACCAGGAATTTTTGTGCATCTTGTGTGTGTTTGCACAAGTTTTTAATGGCAGTATCCTGTGGCATGCCTTCTTCCAACTGTATTTCCTGAATTTCTAGTGGGGCTTCCTCTTGGTATTCTACTAGAAATTCTTCTTTTGGGTCTTGGTCATCATCAGATAGTTCTCTGATGGCATCACCCATAGAGTCAGATTCAGAATCCTCTGTTGGGGATTCCTCCTCTGGGACTTTCTCAATGGCATAGACTTTTCTCTTTGCCTTTGGGCAGTTTTTGGCATAGTAGTCTGTTGAACCACAATTGTGACCAGAATCTTGCTTCTTTGTCACTTCTGCCACTCTTTCTCTGGGTTTGTCTTCAGACTCTACCCTGAAAGGTTGTTTCTCTCTGAAACCACTGCTCTTATATGGGGTGAATTTCCCTATATTAGTTCTCTTCCTTATGTCTTTTAAGGTATTAGCAATGTCATCTAGAGTGAAATTTTGGTTGCATCTGCATTTTACTTCATGCTCTAGCTCTCCTGGCAGCTGTTTCAGAAGTTTGTGATTCCTCATTTGGATTTTCATCTGAGGGTCAATGGCTTTAAGTCTTTTAGACTGTCTAAGACACCACTCATATGGGTCTTTGTCCACAGAGTATTTGTCATTGTCAAATTAAATGGTTTTTTGCCATATTTAAGCTCCATTACTGTACTTTTGGATGATTTGACTTTTCCACCATTGCCAGTTTCTTCTGCCATGGATTTCTCTCATTTCTGTGTACCATATACTAGCATGACCTTTAAGTGCTCTATTCAATCTAGCAGTAATCCAGTAATCTGGTATGCTAGGTACATCAATGAAGAGTCCATCAATATAATCTATGAGCTCCATATGATCATATTCTCCTGTTCCAGAGAATTTGGGCCAGCTTGAGGCCTCAGGAAGCTGTTTTAAAGCTTCCTTTTCTGAATAAGACATGCCATCTCCATCCTGGTATTGTGATGGAGATCTTGCCTTATCCATCAACATGGCATCTGGTTTATTGTCATTTGGTTGATATGGATTCTCCATAACTTGGCCTTGTGGTTGGGGGTTCAAGTTATGGTAGACATTAAACAATTTGTTTATGTCTTTGTCCAGACAATCCCTGTCCATTCTGCTGTGGTGTTGTTTTTTAAAGACTAGATTCAGT
Source organism: Austropuccinia psidii (assembly GCA_023105745.1). Lineage (NCBI taxonomy): Eukaryota > Fungi > Basidiomycota > Pucciniomycetes > Pucciniales > Sphaerophragmiaceae > Austropuccinia > Austropuccinia psidii. The sequence continues at coordinate 43,207,528 of JALGQZ010000002.1, forward strand.
CTTTTTTTGGTTTTTTCAGAGGCTTTCCTCCATTGAGCATGTCCTTCTTGAATATTTTGAATTATTTTATCCATGGAAGCTGTTAATTTCTTCATCCTCTCATGGCTTGCTTCAAGTTCTGTAAACTGCTTTGCAGATTGTTCAGCATATTGGGACATTTGTAACCACAGTGTATCACTGTTGATGTGACTCTCAGAGGTGACAATGTTATGTTCAGTCTGAGTGGGGTTAATTTTTCTATTACTATGACTACTGATTCTAGAGTGTTTTACAACTACTTCTGGTTCTTGTGCACTTCTTTCACCAAATCTAACAACTTCTGGATCATGGGGTCTGATTATTTCTGCCTTTGGCTGAAAGAGGTATTTTTTTTTCCTTGTATCCTTTTCTTCTCCTGGAAACCTCCTGGAATTGTGAAGAGTGGTGACTCTTGGTCATTGATCTGTTGGTGTCTGAATGGTGTGAAGCCACTGGAGAGCTGATTTGGCCTGCTCCTTGTGAGCCTGAAGGAATCTGAGTGGGCCCTGTCTGGGTTAACTGTTCTTCTATAGCTTGGATAGTGGCTTGATTCTCTCTTATCCTCTGTGCCCTTGCCTCCAGGAGTCTGAACTGCCTGGTAGGATTCCAACCTTTGGTGATTATCGTAAGGTCTTTGAAGTCTATCTCTTTGAGACAGATCTTCTGGCAACTTGCTCCAAGTTCTGCTCAGTGAGATGCCAGGTTGAACCTCTTGTTGTCCATGCTCCATTGGAATAGGTCCTTGAGGAGTTGGTGGAGCTGAAGAACTTGATCCATGTCTTTCCAGTCCTCTGGCTTGAGGTCTCCATTGAATTGGAGCGTGAATGGGAGGGTTGATATCATCTCCCTCATTGTTTTGCCATCCACTACTGTGTCCAAGGTGTCCTGTTTCAGGTCTTCTGGTTCTGGACAAACCTTCTCTGTCCTCTGGCTGGTTCCTTTGAAAGCCAAGATCTCTGAGGTGTACAGGTGACATGTTAGTGTTTTCAAGCAGTCAAAAACTTTATGTTCTTTGGGTATATACCTTTGACTGTGCCTTGTACAAATTTGTTGTCTGCTGATTTGGGCAGTTTACCTTTAGAGGTTACAACTGGGTTAATTATAGTAATTTTCCCTGTACAAGTTATCAAGGTCGGTTTACCTTGTATTGAAGCAGAATTTTGTGGTTTTCTACTCTTCTGTGTGGCAATGGGTGTCCACTTCTTTGCTGTTATCAGGCCTTCACTGTGCCTCTTCCCTTTGCCTTTGCTGCCCTCTGGTTCTGAGGGTGTCACTGGTGTGTTGGCCTGTGACTGGCTTTCTAGTGGTATGAAGTTATCTTCCACTGAAATAAAACAGGAAAAAGAGGGCTTAATGTCAGTTAAGACTTCTTAAAATGCTGTTTGCATGTTTAAGAATGGCCTCTGGGCTTGTATATTACTACAATATGCCCTTGTCCAATGACAGTGTAATTGAATCAACAGTTTCACGTCAGAAGTACAGCTTACTGGTGTTTGTTATACTGTTTGTATACCAATATCCCACAGAATAACTTGTAGTTAGCAAGTATAAACTGTCAAAACGTGGTATGTAAGAGGGTAATTGAGTTAACAATCTGCCCAACCACGCCTCAACTGTTGGTTTATCAGTATGAGGTGTCTTAATTCAATTAAAAATTAAGACTGTATTAATTGCTAAAAAGGGTTTTTATATACAAAACAGGCCAAAAATAAGGGTCTTGTGGTTATTAGCCACATGACAAGTACTCTTTTTAATATGAGTATAATGATAAATATATAAGAAGTATATATTTTTAGGGAATAATTACACCTAAAAAAATAAAACAAATGTTAGAAAATAAAGAAAATAAGTAAAAAACTCACTTATAAGGTCCAAAATGGTTAAAAAACAGGGACAGGCCCCCAAAATGTCAGGTTGAGTCTATGATAAAAGTAATATAATTGTATTTACAGCTTTTAACTATGACTGTGACACGGTAAAAAGGATTTAAAATAGATTTATGAGGTTTAAAGATTGTTTAATTTGAGAATAAAAGGGCTTTACTATATTCAATATAGTGGTGGTGAGCGCTGTTGAAAGCCCTGGGTGCAGCTTTACCTGTTGGATTACAATAATAAATACTGGAATACTTCTAAATTAAGATTATACCTCATTATTTTCCAAGAGTATAACTGTTTTTGACAGTTGTACTACATAGGAATTCAAGAGTAGGATGATGAAAGCAATTCTGGCTGTGAAAAGCCTCCTTTTTATCCTGAAATGGGGTGGAAAGGGTGCTAGACCTTTCCACGTAGAGGAAGTGAAGATTTTTCACTCTCTGAGACAGGCTTGTGGTTTGCAAAGACCTTTATTAACCTTTATTGGGATCAGATATGGCTTTGAAACCACATCTGGGCAGTTTTCACCAATACAGGGTGAAAACTTTCATCAGGGGACCTCACAGCCTGATTCTGACATGTATGATGCCTAGAATGCTGTACAGAAAATGTATGGGATCCCAGTATTGACTGACATATGAAGTATTTAAGTAAAAAACAAGCTCCTTTGTCTATTTGACACCTCATGTTCATGATTATGGGATATTATCCCATGGTAAGGCTGTATATGACAGCAGGTGGGAATCTGACCTTAAAACAGCCATAACTTTGTCAATTCTTGAGATATCAACCTCAAAACTGGTTCAGTGTGTAGCCCTGTATGTGCTCTACAAAATGGTACCCCCATTTGGTATGGGTATCATGAGATATGGCAAAGTTATCCCATGTACAAGATTTTTGTACATTTGCGTGGTATAGGCAAAAAGCTGTATTGAGCTTATTTGCCCCATAACTTTTGTTCTAGTTGAGCTATGGGGAAATTGATGAAACCATCAGATATCCCTGATTGTTCTCTTTCCACAAAGACCCAACCTTAGGTATCTCACGCTAAAACTGCAAAATTTAGATGAGAAGTGAATGTTTTGTTCACCCTTATTTGGCCTGAATTTGGCCATAACTCATATAATACTGGTGCTAGCTCAGTTTGGCTAGTACCATTGGATAGCCCTGGCTTAGAGCTTCATTTTGAATACCCATTTGATTGGGTTAAGTCTCTCCTTCTGGATCTTAGATGAGAAGTGAAAATTAAGGTTTATGCTCAGCAATAACTTTGAGCAGGAATAACTTTGTTATTATTTGTCCTATGGTTATGAGACTTATATTTTCATAAAGGGGTGAGTTTTCTATTTCCTTTGATACCTTTTGAGCTGATTTGGCTCAGCTCCATGTTTTGGTGGTATCTTGCCTATACCATTGGTTTATGGTATTTTGGCTGTCATGCTTGTGCTCTGTTTTTGAGTCACAGGCTGACAAAGGGCATGAAGTTCATGGTACTCTTAATATTGACAGACCATATCCTCCAGTACTTAGAAGACCAGCTTATCTGGCCAGTCCCAGAGCTAGAGAGGCCTTGGAAAAACATATTCAAGAGTTGGTCCAACTTGATGTACTAAGGAAAGTAGGCCATAATGAAGAAGTTGAAGTGACAACACCTGTTATTATTGCTTGTAATAATGATAAATCAAGGATGGTTGGAGATTTTAGAGAATTGAATACCTATACAGCTCCAAATAGGTATCCAATTCCTATAATTTAAGAAACCTCAACCCAATTGTCTAAAGCCAAGTATATAACATCAATGGATTTATTGAAAGGCTTTCACCAAAATCTTATAATGCCTAAAGCTAAAGAATTACTTATAATTATTACTCACTGTGGTATTTATGAGTATCTTAGAATGCCATTTGGTATTAAAAATTCACCATCTCATTATCAAAGAATGATGAATACCATCTTCCCCATGGAATTATCTGAAGGATGGCTTATCATTTATATTGATGATATCATCATATGTTCTGATTCATGGTCTTTGCACCTTGAAATACTTGCAAGAGTGCTTCACAAAGCTGCAGAAGTGAATATGAAAATTTCACTCAAGAAGTGCAATCTTGGTTTTGAAGAACTCAAAGCATTAGGACATATTGTTTCTGGGTTAATCTTGGGTATTGACAAGAGTAAAGTGGCAGCAGTGTTACTTAAACCAATACCCTAGAATAAGAAAGAGATGATGTCTTTTCTAGGATTTGCCAGCTATTATAGGAAACACTTAAAAGACTTTTCAATTCTAGCCAGGTCACTCTATAGAATCTGTGATCAACAAACAGTATTTGAGATGACACAGGAGAGAATTAAAGCTTATGAGAAGATAAGTAAAACTCTTACAGAAGCACTTTTACTCCTCATTCCTGACTGGAATATACCTTTTAAATTGTACATTGATGCATGTGGAGATGGATTAGGGGAAGCCCTACATCAATTCCAGATTATTGATTACAAACATACAGAAGGACCAGTTTTTTACATCTTAAGACAAATTAAACCAACAGAAGCCAAATATGGTGCAAGCCAGATGGAGTGTTTATGTTTGGTATGGGCACTTGAGAAATTGCACTATAGCCTTGATGGCAGTGTACAAAGTGATAACTGACTGTAATTCCGTGAAATCACTTCTTAACATGAAAACTCCCAACAGACATATGTTGAGATGGCAAATAGCCATCCAAGAATATAGAGGCAACATGACTATAGTTCATAAAGCAGGAAACGTTCACAAGAATGCTGATGAACTTAGCAGGTGGGCATTAGCCAATACTCCTGATAACCCAGCTTATGTACCTTTGGAAGCAGAACCAAAGATTCCAATTCAAGGAATTAACATAACTGATATTGGGACTGAATTCTTTGAGGAAGTCAGAGAATCTTATCAGTAGGGCAAGAATTGCCATATCTTGAATTCCTCATTAGATAAAGACTGCAAAGATACATCTTTAGTAAATGCACTGGATGAAGTTTGGAAGAATCCCTATTATGAAGGAAGATTTCACTTGTTTGATGGGATTATTTACCACAGAACCAAACATTCTTGTGTAATTACATTATGTAGCAGACTGCTTATCAATACCATTCTTCATGAATGCCATGATAGCATATACTCTGGACACCTGTCAGCAGATAGAACACTTGGAAAAGTAAAGAACTGTGCATGGTGGCGATCTTGAAGAAAAGAGACCATTGAACCAATAGCAAAACTCCCATATTCTTACCATTTCATAAAGATGACACTGCTATGGATACAGCTCTTCTTCTATGAAGTAGAGTTATTTCTCATACAGGGTTATTTAAGAATATTATAAGTGACAGAGCTCCCAAATTCACATCTGCACTTTGGACCAATCTTCACAGATTGTTTGGGACCAAGTTATCATTCTCAACAGCATATCACCCTCAAACAGATGGATTGGAAGAAAAAATGATTCAAGCTTTAGAAGACATGATCAGGATATTATGTGCTTATGGGTTATAATTCGAAGACTCAGATGGCTTTACCCATGACTGGTGCACTCTGATACCTGAATCAGAATTGGCATATAAGACATCAGTCCATTCCTCCACAGGTAAAACTCCTGCTATGTTAGAAAAAGGATGGAATCCAAGACTCCCACCAAATACACTGAGGAAAGACTTGATTTACATTCATCCTACAGCTTCAAGCTTCAGAATAATGTTGGATAAAGTGAATAATCATGCAGAACAGAGCATTAATGACACTTTTTACTATGCAAAGCAGAAGTGGGACAAGAGTCACAAAGTACCAGACTTCAAAGTATGGGACTTAGTCCTAGTTTCAATCTTAAATTTTAATAATATCAAAGGCCAAAAGAAACTTAAAGATTCTTATGTAGGACCTTTTGTTATTGTTGCCTTACATGGAACCAATGCAGTTCAAGTGGAATTGAGTGGTGAATTGGAAAATAAACACCCCACCTTTCCAGTAAGCTTGATAAAACCTTATTAACCAACTGACAAAGAATTTTTTCTTTTAAGGAATCCAGCTCCTTTAACAGTACCGTAAGTGAAACAGAGTGAAGACAGAAAGATAAAGAAAGTCATAAAAGAAGGGAGACTTAGGGGTAAAATTCAAAGAGAATATCATGTCAGATATAGGAATCCAGTACATGAAGATGAATGGCTGGCAGAATCAGAAATACCTGACTCAGATAAGCTCTTAAGAAGATTTAGATGTGAAAGAAGGCCACAAGCCTGAATATGTCTATAAATTTTCTTTAAATTACTTGATCTGAGTAATTTAAAGAGGTTAGACAGTGGACATTAACCCCCTTTGGGGCTTTTTCTTCTTTATACCATTAATAAAATTGTAGTACAATTTTTTCTTTTGGTGGGAGGGAATGTGAGCCTTGAGGTATAATTTACATACTGTGAACCTTTGAGATATGACCACATACCCAAAAAGGTCATTAGAAATATTTAAAATAATTATACATCAAAATGAATTATCTTAAAACTACAAAAATACCATAAATAGGCATAAAACTTGGTTTAACTTCAAAACCAATGAGTAAACATGTGAAATAAATTATACCATTGGATTCCTCATGGTAAAATACACATATACACTCTTTACGGCATATCTTTAAAGTCAATATTTAATGCGTCATAAATAATAATACCTTATAAAAAGCATAAATCCTTGATTATTTCAAATACCAATCAAACAGCATATTAAATAAATGGTACCATTGGATTCTTCAAAAACCTTCACACATAAAACAATTAAGAATCTAATCTCCAAAGTCAATACTTAAGGAGCTAAGCTGAATATATGCACTTTTTTGGTCAATGCATATATTCAAGAATTTTAGCTAATATTGTTTGAAATATGCATGATAGAGTGATGAACCAAATGTAAATTCATCACTTAATTACTGTAGGAATACAAAAGTGAACTTTATTTCACAAGCTGTAAACAAGGTTAAAACCTATAAGGGATTATTGATTAAAATCAATAGAGCTGTTGACCACTTTGTTGTGAAAGTGGTCCAAACTTGAAAATGAGTAGACAGTCAGATTTTACTAGTTCATTCGTGAAGAATGACATAATTCTTATTATAAAATTCAGGGTATAACCTCTTGAAATCATGGTTTGAAGTTTAAAATATCAAATTTGGACAGAAAAGATAAGTTACAAGAAAAATCATCAAAAATGGAGTTTTGATGATGTAATGAAATTATCTTGGAAGGATAATGAGGCTATGCCAAGCTATTAGAATTCACTCTCTGAATTTCTGTAGCGTGTAAAACTTTAACGTTATTAAGGATCAAAGCTTGAGCTTAATTTGATTATCAATGATCACTCACTGTAACCTTACATTAAGTTTAACAGTCATATGAGTGATAGAATTGGTGAATACTGTTATTTTATGATTAAAGCTAATAAAATCCACGAATTTTGTGGTTCTTCCAAGCCTTGACATCATCAAACTTAGAGTTATAGTGATAACTCTAAATAATGGTGTAATAATGAGATAATATGGTTTGATCATGATGTAATCATCACCAAACCTTAAAGTATTGATCAATTCCAGTGGATATGATCAGTGCACGTCTACTAGAAGCCTGTTGTACTCTAGGAGGAAGGAATTTAATATAAATAAGAGCTCTTTTCACTCTATTTCCCCCTCAGATGCTTACAAAACATTAAATCATTAAATAAAAAGGTAATTTCTTTATTCTTTATATATAGAACTTCTATATTATTAAAGACCAAAGATAATCTTATAATAATCTTCATCTCTTACGTGATTATTGCAATTATTTAATTGTTTTGTTTAAATTTCTCTTAAAAACCTCAATTCCATGTAAAATCAAGAAAAATTGTAATTTCTCTTAAATTTTATTGTAACTACAATTTAAATAAGTTTTATTTACATTTCTAGGCGTAAAAGTATTCAAAATTATTATATCAAGCATTAAAAGTATGTTATTTCTCTTTTTATAATAATTTTTCTCTATTATTACTCTCATCATTCTATAATTAATATAAATAGTATTTATATTAGTTTATAGCTTTAATATTAGTAATATTATTTTTATTAATTGTTTTTTAATAATAAAAAACAATTTTTTACACCTTTATTATTTTTTGGTAACAATAATAAAGTGCTTTTAAATATATTAATATATTTATTTTATTATATTTCTTTTTTGAAATATAAATTATATTATTATATTTATTTAATAATATAATTATTTTATTCCATAATTATAGTAATTCTTCATTATTAAGATTATTTTTATCTTTATTACATTTATAAGGACATTCATAGTACAATAAGGAAAATATTAGTAATTTTTACTTATTGTTTCATAGTCAAACCTTACATTTGGGAGCCTGGCCATAATATTTACTCTAAAAGACCTTTAAAAGGATTCTAATTGGGTTTATCATATAATAAATTATAATTATAATCATGAGATTATATAATAATTTTATATTTATTGATTTTAAATAATATTGAGGCACTTGGAAAGCAATTGTACTGTCTTACACATGGTGTTTCACATCCTTAGACTTGCAAGAACTTTCTTTGAGTGACTCTAGTAATTAGAAAAGATATTTTAGAAATTAAAAATCATTTTATAAAAGAATCATACTCATTTCTTATTTTATTCTTTAAAAATAAAAATAGAAAACCAATAAAAAAATTTATTTTATTCATTTTAATTTCATTTCTTTATTTATTTTTATTTTTTAAGATATAAAAGCAATTTTTATGTGTAAAATTGCCATATCTTACCAAAAATAACACTTTTTATATAAAAGACTTATATTTATTTGTCTTTTTTCGTGTTTGAAGACAATCCAACAGAGGACAACCAAACCACTGTTGAAAGATTGGTGGAAGAAGCCTGTCAAAGTTCTCCAACACCAATAATCACTAAGAAAAAGAAAGCTAAGAAATTAGACTTTCCAGGACCCACCATTCAGGACTCTGAAGGTTAGTACCTCATTTATAAATTACCATAAGAAGAATTCCTGTTCTGAAATCCTCTTCTTTCTTAAAATATTACTACCAGAAGAGGCTCCCAATACTCCATCCAATCAGATGGAGCTGGACTCAGAGGTATAATTGATTCCTCAAAAGGGAAAAGGAAGGGAAATATCCCCAGTGGAGCAGAATCCACACAAGGAAGTGCCTTATCCCTGTAACAACCATCCATCAGGGGTAAGGGTATTCATTCATACACCCACTCAAACACCCCAAATCAGCAAATCCAGTATCTGCATCAGCATTCAGTTTCAGCAATCTTCATTCTGAAACATGCATACAGCTTGGTACATCCATACAGCCTGTCAACACCTGTACAGGTTGGATTCACCCAATACAGTTTCAATACACTAATATGGAACTGTATGATCACTCAAATACACCACACCTCTTGTACAGGTTCTGTACAGCCGTACAGGACCTGTATTGGACAGACTCAATTCAATCATCAAATACTCTCATGAAAATTCTTCCTCTGGATCAGGGCTGGTGATTCTCACATATACCAGCCCCTCTTTCTCCCCCCTGGGGACTTTTCCCCAGTTAATTAATTTAGTTGATTTATTATTATCTGAATATTCTTATCCTTATATTTTTGGGTATTATATTTATTTAATCTTAAGTTAGTCTTTGCCTTTTTTCTTTCTTCGCCTGTACAGTATGAGTTGGGTGGCCATATCCTTATTAACCCTTCTCTTTCCATTCTGACAGGTTGAAACAGTGGACTTGGACTTGTTTGTGGTTGGCTCTTCTTTTTCTTACCCTTATTCTTTGTTGCTGCTTTCTTATTTTTATTCTTTTAGTAATTCATTATTCACACTCTTAAGTGTATCCATTCTTGTCTTATCTTTGAGCCCTCCATAAGTGAGTCCCAGTTTACTGAGTGCCAGGCCCTCTTCACTTCGAAGAGCCCCTGTGACATTAAATTAATTAACTCATATTTGATTCTTCTTTCCATTCATTTAAATTCATTTCTCTCATTCATCAATTATGATCTTTTTATGATTTAATGATCTTAATGATTATGATTTTTCTCTTTCATCAATTTTTCATCTCATTCATTTCATTCTTATGAAAAATTGATTCTTTACCTTTCTTAATCATTGCTGACCATTTCATCACTTCATATTATTTTTTATCAATCAAATTTTTCTGTGTTCTGATTGAGGTTTTATCTAGGAATTCTTGATTGGATTATTCATTGGGATTCATTTGGGTTATTGATTCAGGATTTATTGGATTTATTGACTTTGAGCTCTCAAGATATTGAATTGATTTCTGAAGATTTTGAACTGATTGATTGATTCCTCAAGACCTGATTTCATATTGAAGACACTTATTGATTGATTATTGATTGAATATTGATTGATTATTGATTTCCTCAAGATTATTGATATTTGATTTGAATTGATTTTGATTGATTGAATTGATTTGACTGTTGATTGAATTTAAGTCCTCAAGATTTGAATTGATTCCTCAAGATTCATCAAGATTTATTGTGATTGATTTGGCCAAATTTGATTATTCTTCTTAATACCATCAAGTTATTTTAATTCCTTTCATAATGCCAGTTCAGCATAGTCCCCCAGCCAAGAATACTAGATCCCAAAGAATTCAAGCTGTTCTCACTCCTACAGCAAGGGCTCCTCTTGACCGCACACCATCAGTTCATCAACTGAGTGTAAATTTAGACAGAGGACCACCAATGGAAGGAGCAGCACCCTCAAGAAGAGGTGGAATGAAATCTAGAAGATCAAGATCTTTCTCTGGACTTTTGGGTGGCTACCCTGGCATGTCTGAAGGTGCAAGAGCAAGACAAGGGGAAGTTGAAGATGAAGAGGGGGAAGAGTCTGTGGAAGAGGAAGATTCTGGGGAAACTGAAGTGGCAGATGCCTTGGCAAATGCTCCAGAGGTGCCTCAGGGTTCTAATCTAGCCCTTTCTAGTCAACCTCTTGTCTCTCAAACTTATCCAAGTCTCCTCAAGATGATGGAGCAGATGACTCAGTTCATGGGGCAACTCACTCAAGCAGTTGCTCCCAGGGACAATTCCAAAGCCCCTGCCTTCAAGACTCCATCCATGAAGGCACCTGATTCTTTTGATGGTACTCAAGCTCATAAGTTGAGAGGATTTATCCAATCCTGTCAACTAATTTTCCATAATGATCCAGCAAACTTCTTCTCTGACAGGAAGAAGGTTTTGTACTCAACTTCTTTTCTTACTGGTAGAGCTGGCAAGTGGATTGAACCTTACCTCTCAAATATTTCCAATGAAGACCCTTCCTACCTCCTCAATAATTGGCCATTGTTTGAATCTCAATTATTCACTCTGTTTGGTGACCCCAATGAAGTCAGGAAAGCTGAACAAGAGTTGGACAATTTGAGGATGAAGGAAAGTGGTCATGTATCCTTGTACATTGCAGATTTCAGAAGCTTAATGTCAAGAATTGGAGATTGGGGGGAAAGAGCTTATATCCATGTTTACAGAAGAGGGTTGGCATCAAGATTATTGGACCAGTTGGCTTCACACCCTGGAACTTTTGATACTCTTCAAGAACTTATGGATGTCACTTTAGAATTAGACACAAGATTTCATGAGAGACAAAAAGAAAAGGGTGGCAATCAAGAAAAGAAGCCTCCTGTCAATGGATCCAATCAATCCAGACCTCCTCAAAACTCATTTTCAAAGAGGCCTCATCAGAAGAAGAATAAGAAGGGTAAGCAATTTCAGCCTTCAAAGGACAAGCCTCACTCTGCTCTCCTCAATAAGGACAATAAGTTAATCGGTTCTGAAAAGGAGAGGAGGATTCAAGAGGGGTTGTGTACTTACTGTGGTGGCAAGCACCCAATTGAAAAATGCTTCAAGAGACCTCAGAACAAGCCTGGGTCATCATCAAGAGGCTTCCCTAGCAAGCAGGGAAAAGCCTGAGTGGGAATCATGATGTGTTCAATGGTTCTCACTTATTTCCTTCAAGAGCACAATTGTGCACTCTGAATACTAGTGTCAAGAAATCTTTAAAATTTCTTATTTTCTCTTCTGTCTCTGATATTTTTTATAGTATTCTCATTGATTCTGGTGCTACAAACTCTTTTATTGCAAAGAATTTTGTTCTCAAGTACTCATTTACTTTGTCAGAGCTCCCTGAAAAGATTCCTCTTTTCATTTTGGATTCTAATGAATCCCCTGCCTTGTTCATCACCCATTATACCAAGTGGGTAGTTGACTTGCCTTCCTTCCCAAGCTTTGAATGGGACTTCTTTATCATAGATTCACCCAAGGGAGAAGACCTGATATTGGGCTATGATTTCCTTTACCATTTTAATCCCATTATTGATTGGAAAAATGGATTGATCACCTATGATTCTAATCATAAGGATTCTAGTGGTATTATTCCTTCTACTAGTAATGACTTTGCCACTGCTGTCAACAGTGTTGCTCTGGTTGGTGAACTTAAGACACCTTCCCTTCCTTCTTCTGTCCATATCCCTTCCATTATTCCCTCTCAGTCATTACTTCCATTAAGAGATGAAGTCTTCAAAGAGATAAAGGATGTTGGAGAAGATGTTGCCATATCTTCACTTCATCTCTTTCAAGGGGATATGGACCTTCCTCCCTTATCTTTTCATGCATCCCTGGAGGAGCAGTGGGATGAGGAGGAAGATCCAGAAGAAATTGAAACTGTGCTGAAGGTTGTTCCTCCTGCTTATCACCAATATTTGGATGTATTCTCCAAGGTAAAAGCAGAGAAACTTCCTCCACACCGCGCCTGTGATCACCATATTGAATTGGAGGGTCTTCTACCTCCAATTGGTGTTATCTACTCATTATCAAATCAAGAGTCAGAAACACTGCGGGCCTACATTTCAGAGAATGTAGAGAAAGTTTTCATTAGACCAAGCTCCTCTTCAACAGGAGCACCTGTCCTTTTTGTCAAGAAAAAGGATGGAGGTCTTCATTTGTGTGTTGACTACCGCAAACTCAATGCTGTCACTAGGAAGAACAGATACCCTGTTCCTCCTATGAACCAGCTTCTTACCGTATTCAACGGGTCCACTATCTTCTCCAAGATAGATTTGCGTGGTGCATATAACCTTCTGAGAATTAAAGAGGGGGATGAGCACTTAACTGCCTTTAGAACCAAATATGGCAGTTATGAGTATTTGGTCATGCCATTTGGTTTGACCAATGCTCCTGCTTCTTTCCAAAATCTGGTAAATGATATTTTTGCAGATTTTTTGGATGTGTTTGTTGTGGTTTATTTAGATGATATTATGGTCTTTTCCAGTTCTGAGGAGGAACATGTCAAACATGTGGCCTCTGTCCTCCAAAGACTGAGGGACAATAATCTGTTTGCCAAAGCCTCCAAGTGTGTATTCCATGCCTCAAGTGTGGAATACTTAGGCTATGTTGTTTCAAGTGATGGCCTCAAGATGGATTCTTCAAAAGTTCAGCAAATCCTCAATTGGCCTCAGCCCAAAAACATCAAAGCTCTTCAATGCTTTCTTGGCTTTGCCAATTTTTATCGTCGTTTTATTAAAAATTATTCCAAAAAAATCACTTCTCTCACTTCCCTTCTCAAAAAAGATTCTCCTTTCATCTTCAATGAGGAAGCTCTTAGTCAGTTTCAAGCACTCAAAGAAGCTTTCACCTCTGCTCCTATCTTATCTCATTTCAATCCATCTCTACCTACTATTGTAGAGACTGATGCTTCTGATTATGCATTGGGCGCCGTACTGAGTCAGGTGAATGACTCTGGAAAGCATCCCATTGCATTTGATAGTCGCAAGCTCTTACCAGCTGAACTCAACTATGAAATTCATGACAAGGAACTCCTTGGCATAGTTTGGGCTCTCAAGCGCTGGAGAGCATTCCTTCTTTCTCTTTCCAATCCTTTTGAGGTCTTGACAGACCACTCTTCCTTGCAGTTTTTCATGTCTTCCAAAGTTCTTACTTGTCGTCAGGCCCGTTGGGCTGAATTTCTCTCAGAATTTCATTTCACTATCACTTACCGCCCAGGCAGGCTGGCCACTTTACCAGATGCCTTGTCACGTTGGGACAACGTGTACCCAGAGAGGGGGGTGGACTTCATCAGCAAGAATCCTCATAATTTTCATCAAATACTTAAGCAAGATGGAATTCAAGAGTCAAGATTCTTCTCAATCAAAGTGGAAATTTTCTCAGATTTAGTGGACAAGATTCAAAAAGAAGTATGGCAAGACAAAGATTATAAAGAAATACTCAAGCAACTAGCAAGAGGTGAATCAGTTACAGATTATTCTCTTGAACCTCAAGCCAAGTTATTATTATTCAAAGATAGAGTGGTAATCCCAAGCAATGAAGAACTTCAACTCAATATTCTTCAAAAGCGTCATGACTCACCATTGGCTGGCCATCCTGGCCAGGAGAAGACCCTCAAGCTCATCAAGAGGGATTTTTATTGGGCTGGCATGAATCAATTCATCAAGGACTATGTGTCCTCATGTCAGCAATGTTCAAGAAACAAGAACATTCATCACAAGAAGTTTGGATTACTCAAGCCTCTTTCAATTCCGTCTGGTCCTTGGAATTCATTATCAATGGACTTCATCACTCAATTGCCACTGTCAAACAACTTTGATTCAATTTTAGTAGTTGTGGACAGATTCTCAAAAATGGCAATCTTCATTCCAGCTTATGGCACAATCACTGCTCTGGACTTAGCTCAAATCTTCATTAGTCATGTATTTTCCAAACATGGACTTCCAGTCAGTATTGTTAGTGATAGAGGATCCTTATTTGTTTCATCATTCTGGACTCAATTGTGTCAGCAGCTCAAGATATCAAGAGATCTTTCAACTGCCTTTCACCCTGAAACAGATGGACAGACAGAGAGGGTAAATCAGATACTAGAACAGTACCTTCGGATGTATGTCAGCTATCATCAAGATGACTGGTACACCTGGCTCCCTCTGGCTGAATTTGCCTATAATAATGCAGAACATTCATCCACCAAGCAATCACCTTTTTTCACCATTTATGGAAGAAATCCCAGCTTTGACTCAATCCATATTTCTCAAGACTCACCTGCTGGAAAGTTATCAACAAAACTCCAATCAGTACAGCAAGTTGTCAAAGAAGAATTGGAGTCAGCAATAAGGAGATTCAAGAAGTATGCAGATAGAAATAGAGCAATTCCACCTGATTTCCAACCTGGGGACAAAGTATGGCTGGCTTCCAAGAACATCAAGACAACAAGACCCACCAAGAAATTATCAGAAAGATGGTTGGGACCCTTTGAAGTTCTGAAGAAGATTGGCAGCCATGCATATCACCTCAAGTTGCCTCAGCAATGGAAGACAGTTCACCCTGTATTCCATGTGTCCTTATTAGAACCAGTCAAGCAATCAACTATCCCAAATTGACATCAATTGCCACCACCACCAGTCTTAGTGGAGGAGCAAGAAGAATGGGAAGTGGCTCAGGTTCTGGACTCAAAACTCAAAAGAGGTAAATTATGGTATCTGGTAGAGTGGAAAGGATTCAGTGAAGACCCAGAAAGAACCACTTGGGAACCAGCTTCCAACCTTACCAACTCACCAGACCTTGTCAAGGATTTCCATTCATTGTATCCAGACAAGCCTGGTCCAAATACCTCAAGAGTTTGATTTTATGGTGCTTGGTGGGGAGAAGAAGTTATGAAAGTAAGTTCCTCTCCTGGCATGCACCTTTAAGGGGGTATTCTACCCATATGTTGTTGTAAGCATCACCTTGGCCACTTTGTGAGCACTTGTCATTTCTTTGGACAGGTTCAGGAAGCATACAACATCAATACCCTCCATTTGGACCTTATCAAGATATGGCCCAATGTTTTCTTCTTTATTTTTTATTTCTTTCCCTATTTATCATTTCATTTTATGCCAATCATCATAATTCAAGACATTCATTACTTCAAGTCATTTATGGCAATTCATCTCAGAAGTCATTTATGGCAATTCATCTCAGAAGTCATTTATGGCAATTCTTTTCAATTTTATGGTGCTTGGTGGGGAGTGGAAGTTATGAAAGTAAGCTCCATCTCCTGGTATGCATCCCTGAGGGTTCTACTTCTTGTAAAACATCACCTTGGCCACTCTGTGAGCATCAAAATGCTTGGTTTTCATTTTTCAGACACTTTTGGCCAGAATCAAGCAACTCACCACAAGAAGGACCAACCATCAGGACTTTTTTCTTTATTTCTTTCTTTACTCTCATTTTCTCTTATTCTTTTATTTTTCTTTCTTTCTTTACTTGTATAATTTTCTTTCTTTTATTTCTTTAAAGCAGCAGCATACCCTCCCCAAATCATGTATTGGGAGGTTCCATTATTTTTTCATTTTTTAGTATTTATAAGAGTGGGGATAGAGGGCAAGCCAAACACAAACAAGGAAAAGGAAACTAGTTATCTCTACCCAAGTCATCAAAAGTTCTCTGGAAATCATTTATCAACTCATCTGCATACCAGGCAAATTTTGCAGCCATCTCTTCAGAAGCAGTACCTGGAATAGTCCTGTCATTGGCATACATAATCACCTCTCTGCTATTTCTATCAACCCTCCTGAACAATCTGGCCACAGCATCTTGATTTTCACTAGCCGCGTTGGGATCTTCTCTGGTAACCCGGATAGGCCAACGTTCTCTTCTTTGGAATACTTGAGCGGCAGGAAACGGCAAAGGGGACAACCCATCTCTTCTTCTGCTGGAGCTGGCCACAGGTTGGAGTTGACGGGAGGTGTTTATGGGTGAGTTTCTGGGCTGTTGAACTGGAGACGGTCTTACTGCTGGATTCAAGGCAGGCCTGGTGGTGTGGGAAGTAGTTGGTGAAGGAGGAGGAAGGGTTGTAGGAATTGAAGCAAGCATTGGTTGGAAGGTTCTTGGAGTGCTGGGAATCACTTGGCTTTGGAATCTGTGGTTGGCAAGAGGTTGAGAAGAGGAATTTCTGGATGGATGGCCACTTGAATGAGGAATAACTTGAACTTCTTCACCATCCAACTCATCACTTCCTTCAGCATCTGGATCTGATGGGGAATCAACAATTCTTCTTAGCTTCTTCACTACTTTCACCACTCCATCAGCATTGGTCCTTGAAATTGGAATTTCTGAGCTGTAGTGGATGGGCCTACCACCAATCGGAATGGGCCCTCCAACATTAGTCCATCTGGCCACATCCCTCTGCCTGGAACCAGTCACTACATCAAAATATCAGCATCAATTCAACCAAGAAATGCAAATCACTCACATTGAGAAAATCCAGAAGTGGCATCAGGGATAGGTTCCTCAAGAATGGGGAATTCCTGCCCATAAGTGCCTCCTGACCTGAGACAAAGTTGATCCGGTACGGCGGCATGGCTTCTTCCCAATAAAGCAGAAATGGCATTTTGACGATCGAGGATTGTAATGTTGAAAGCAATCCTTCCCCCTGGCCAAACACTCAGTACAGGCAGGATCAAGAACTTCAACTGCTCTGAACCCATCATATGTTTGGGAGGGGTCAAAATGGCCAGAAGACGCCATGGAGGGAGAAGACAATTTACTGAAGACACCAGAACCATGAAGAACAGACGGTGGCGGTGCAGAAGGGGAAGATTCAGTGAGTTCAGTCAGTTTGGAACTCATAACTGAAGAAAGTGCAAGCAGAATATTCAAGACGTCAGAATCAATCGACTCCACATCAAGAAAAAGAAATTTTGACTCAAGGAAATGGGGCCATAACTCAATTATGCCCCACCTCAAAGGCTCTAAGGTGAAGGTTCACACCCCTTTGGGGCTGAACTCATCACCCAGGGCCTCCCCTGCAACTTTGGGGGAGGCCAAGATCTTGATGGTCCTGGACCCCTTCAATGGGTCCAGGCCATATATGGTGAAATTTGGAAATGGGCCATTTTTGGGCCCCTTGGTCACCCTGGGTCCCCAGCAAATTTGGGCCCAGGGGCTCCATTTTGGTCCTGGGGGCCTCCAATAGCCCCCACGGACCGCGGACCATAGGACCCCAAAACCTCAAAAAAGCCTATGATGGCCAAAAAACCAGAAAAAATCAAAAAAATCAAAAAAATGCCCTAATCACCAAAACACCCAGCAAGGCCAAAAAGGCCATAAAAAGCAAAATGCATCAAGATCACTCAAGATGGAGGCCACAGCCCAGAACCACTTGGAGGGCTGCCTGAGGCCAATTCCTTGGATCATGGGGACAAGACCCCTTGGAGGAAAGTTTATATTCATTCAATGGATTAAGTCTAGGCCAATGAGTACAAGCCATATACTCATTGGGCACCAATTTTTGAGCACAAGTGCTCAATGGCCTTTATTCTGGGATACATCCCAAGGCCACATCCCAAGGCCACATCCCAAGACATGGCTGATTGAATCAAAAGAAAAGAATGGTGTAGTCTGGAAGGAATACTCACTCAAACTTGGAAAAAAAGGGGGGAATCAATTGAATTTGGCAGGGAAGAAGTAATGAAGGATTTTCAGGATAATGGTCAAGAGGAAAGAAAATTAAAAAGAAAATTTTTTTGAAAAAATGTGGGGATATTGAGATGCCACTCAACAGTGGCAGGGTATTATGGTGTTCAGGAGCCCACCAGTTTCAAGAGGGGGATACTGTAACAACCATCCATCAGGGGTAAGGGTATTCATTCATACACCCACTCAAACACCCCAAATCAGCAAATCCAGTATCTGCATCAGCATTCAGTTTCAGCAATCTTCATTCTGAAACATGCATACAGCTTGGTACATCCATACAGCCTGTCAACACCTGTACAGGTTGGATTCACCCAATACAGTTTCAATACACCAATATGAAACTGTATGATCACTCAAATACACCACACCTCTTGTACAGGTTCTGTACAGCCGTACAGGACCTGTATTGGACAGACTCAATTCAATCATCAAATACTCTCATGAAAATTCTTCCTCTGGATCAGGGCTGGTGATTCTCACATATACCAGCCCCTCTTTCTCCCCCCTGGGGACTTTTCCCCAGTTAATTAATTTAGTTGATTTATTATTATCTGAATATTCTTATCCTTATATTTTTGGGTATTATATTTATTTAATCTTAAGTTAGTCTTTGCCTTTTTTCTTTCTTCGCCTGTACAGTATGAGTTGGGTGGCCATATCCTTATTAACCCTTCTCTTTCCATTCTGACAGGTTGAAACAGTGGACTTGGACTTGTTTGTGGTTGGCTCTTCTTTTTCTTACCCTTATTCTTTGTTGCTGCTTTCTTATTTTTATTCTTTTAGTAATTCATTATTCACACTCTTAAGTGTATCCATTCTTGTCTTATCTTTGAGCCCTCCATAAGTGAGTCCCAGTTTACTGAGTGCCAGGCCCTCTTCACTTCGAAGAGCCCCTGTGACAATCCCAAAGGCAAGTCCCAGAAATGCCCATGATATCTGAACCAGAGTTAGAGCTAAGCATGAGTGACTCAAACAGGTATAAATCACATTCAGAAGGCTCAAATAGACATTTACATGATCCAGTACAAACAGTACTACACAGTGTACAAAGACAAGGATTGGGAAACGCTGCCACAAATACACCAAGAAGTGATGAACTCCTGGCACATCCTCAAAAAGTTCCTCAAAGGGGAGGAAATAGTGAGATACTCCAATGGATGGAATCCACTATCATCCAAACCTCAAATCAAAAATATCAAGGAGTACCATGCCAAAAAGAAGGAGGCAACCAAGGAAGAAGCCCCAAGACAACCCACTTCCCCAAGAAGGGAAGAAGAAAAAGAAAAAGAATTGGAGAAAACCATATTCCCCAAGCTATAGGATTCCAAAAATCGAAAAGGATGCCATGGACAATGTATTCAACATGGCCAGAACCTTGATGGAATTCAAGGACAAGGAAGAACAAAGAATGGGACAACCTCATTTCCCAAAGAAATAACCTTGCCCAAATATCTGTAAATACTTTAACAGAAATTAAAAATAGTATATTACTTCTAAAAGAAATTAAAAACAGTTTATTATCATTACAAGAAATAAACAATAACTTATCTTCTTTAACAAAAATTGTTGTACAAAGTAAAAAAGAAATTGACAACATTAAGTTTATTTTTGAAAATAATAAACCAAAGATTTTAATTGATAACACTCAAAAATTAATACAAGGACAACAAGAATTGTATAAATACATAAAATATATCAATGATAAAGCTTTGACAATCAATTATGATGTGAGTATTGACAATCCTACAGAAAAATTAAACAAACTAAGTATTTCTGTAGAAAAATTTGAAGAAAATACTTCATCACACCAAAAATTACTTTTGGACCATGTGGAAAAGAGTGATGAAGCAAGAATGCATCTGAAAGATGACATTCAAAGTGAAATAAGGCTTATTAATGAAAAAATGGATAAAATTAATGAGGCTAACTCAAATATGCCAAAGTTATTAACCCCATGTTCTCACATAAGAAGCCCTGTTAAACCAAAAGAGGAATTAATAAATCCATTCATAACAGACTTAAGTCACCAATACAATAACCAAGTCTTAATGAAGGAAGCACCTTAATTAAAATAATGGCCAACATTCACAGGAGAAGGTGAATATGACCACATGTCATTTATCAAGACAATTGACATTCTACAAGAAGATTATGCCATACCAGATTAATTAATTACTGCAAGATTACATTCATTGTTTGAAAAATCTGCAAAAAGATGGTATTATGGCATAAGACAAACAAATGGCAAAAATACCTGGTCTTGGTGGAAACAAGAAATAATTACCAAGTGGGCTAATGATTCCTGGAGGTATAAGATAGATAATGCATTTGAAAATTCTTTCTTTGACCCAGACAAAGACAAACCTTTAACTTGGTTCTTAAAACAAGTTGAAAGACTCAATGCATTGTACCCAGAAATGTCACAAAAGATGGTTCACATGAAAATACTTAATAAATGTGGAGGAGAGCTAGAACATGCCCTGAGAAGCAGGTTTATAGAACCACGCTCCACAGAAGATTATATCAATTCACTAGAGGACATAGTGACAAGAACAAAAATTGGCAGAACTTGGAAGAAATTGGACATTAAAAGTCCAAACAACCCATTTATCAAAAAAGATAAATCAAAAGAAGCTTTCAATCTCAATACATCCAACAATAATGAGAAAAGAAAATTCCATAAATGTGGAGGTATTGGACAATTAGCCAATAACTGCCTCAAAAAGGCAAAGATTAATGAAATTGTGGAAACAGAAAACCACAATGACAAAGAGGAGGAATCTGACTGTGAAAAAGAAACAGAAGAGTCAGAAAGTTCTGAAAGTGATGAAATTAATATAACTAATGCACAAATTAATAATATTGATAAAATTTATGAATTACTAGATTTTAACTCAAACTTACCACAAGTTGGAACATCTGACACAAACCTGACAAATATACAAGATTCCAAAATGTATAGAACCAAACCTGCAAGTGGAATGGGATATACAGCTAGAAAATCAAGTATAAGTATTGTTATGGTTGATAACCAAGAAGGAAAAGTGAACTTGGATACAGGAGTATATTGTACCTGTGTTGGTAAAAGATATTAAAAAACCATTGTCCCAGATTGGCAAGAAAAACGTATGCCAATACAAGGTGTCAAATTTAGTAGTGCAAGTGAGAGCATGAAGCCCCTTGGAATAATTGATTTAACACTAATTTTTCCTCACCCCTCACAATGTGACAGAATTAAAGTAGAGTTTGTAGTAATGGAAAGCTGTACTAGTAATCACTTCATACTTGGAAATGACTACTTATCAATTTATGGTATAGATATCTCTAACCAAAAAGATAGATATTTTACCATAGGAGACAACAAAAGACAAACGTTTGGCTTCTTAAATAACAAAAAACAAATTACAGTTATTAAGAATGAAGAGAAAAGTCCAGAAAAGGAACTTTTTATATCTGAACAACTCAAAGAGGCAGAATTCAATAAAGAGTTAACAGAAAAAATGAAAGAAAAATTGATTGACCTCTTATTTAAGTACAAAAATGCCTTTGCAACTGACAAAGAGCCACTAGGTGCCATAATTTGGAATGAGGTAGATATAATTCTTCATGTGGAAGAGCCTTACCCACCTTTACTAAGGAGACCTGCTTACCCAGCTAGTCCAAGGGCTAGAGAAGCCTTGGAGGTATACATTAAAGAATTAATGGACCTTGGAGTATTAAGAAAAGTAGGACATAATGAACAGGTAGAGGTCACTACACCTGTCATTATAGCTTGGCATAATGGAAAATCAAGAATGGTAGGAGACTTCAGAGCCCTGAACACCTATACTATTCCAGACAGATATCCAATACCCAGAATCCATGAGACATTGACACAATTGTCACAAGCTAAGTTCATTACAGCCATGGATGCCTTAAAGGGTTTTCATCAAAATGTCTTAACAGAAATTGCCAAGAAATTACTGAGGATAATAGCCCACTGTGGGATTTTTGAATACTTAAGAATGCCATTTGACATAAAAAATGCACCTTCCCATTATCAAAGGATGATGAATACCATATTTCCTGGAGAATTATCAGAAGGATGGTTAATTATCTATATTGATGATATCATAGTTTTCTCAGAAACTTGGGAAAATCACCTTAAAAGACTAGAAAGGGTACTATACAAAATAGAGCAAGTGAATATGAAAATTTCCTCGAAAAAGTGTCATTTTGCATACAATGAACTAAAAGCACTGGGACATGTTGTATCTGGACTTAGTCTAGGAATAGACAAGAATAACGTAGCAGCAGTACTACTTAAACCAATGCCTCAAACCAAAAAAGAAATGCAATCATTTCTAGGATTTGCTGGTTACTATAGACAGCATATAAAGGACTTTGCAAAAATTGCCAAATCCTTGTATAAACTATGTGATCAACAAAAAGTCTATGAAATGACAGAAGAAAGAGTCAAGGCATATGAAGAATTGAAAAATTCCTTAACAAATGCCCCATTTCTTCTAATGCCAGATTGGAAACTACCCTTCAAACTTTACATTGATGCTTGTGGAGAAGGACTAGGTGCTGCACTACACCAGACACAAATTATCAATGATAAACCAGTGGAAGGACCAATTGGTTTTATTTCAAGACAGATAAAGCCAACAGAAGCAAGATATGGAGCAAGCCAAATGGATTGCCTCTGCTTAGTGTGGGCTTTAGAAAAATTACATTATTACTTGTATGGAACAGTATTTGATGTGATTACGGATTGTAATGCTGTAAAATCTCTATTAAATATGAAAACTCCAAATAGACACATGCTGAGATGGCAAATTTCTACCCAAGAATATAGAGGAAATATGACTATTGTTCATAAATCCCGTAATATTCATAAAAATGCAGATGGGCTCTAGCAAATACCCCTGAGAATCCAGCATGGGTACCACAGGAAGAGCACCATATAGAAGGAATATGTGTTAGAGACATTGGCACAGAATTCTTTAACCAAGTTAAAGAAATCTATCAGATAGACAAGAATTCCCATATCTTAAGCCAACTTCTAATGAAAGACTGCAAAGATCCATCACTTTCATCAAAATTAGATGAAACATGGAAAAAGGCATATGATGAAGGAAGATTCCACCTCCTTGATGGAATCCTTTACCATATAACAAAACACACATGTGTTATGGCCTTAACAGATAGAACCCTGATAGACACTATTTTACATGAGTGTCATGATAGTGTTGCAGCTGGACATCTTTCAAAAGACAGAACACTAGAAAGGGTGAAAACCTGCTCTTGGTGGCCAAATTGGAAGAAATATGTTGCAGAATACTGCCAAACCTGTGACAGATGTCAAAAATCCAATAGAGCCACAGGAAAGAAATTTGGAATGATGATCCAAATCCAAGAACCAAAATCCCCTTGGGAAATAGTTCATATGTATTGGGTAACAGCATTACCTCCAGGAGGAGACAGAAGCTATAATGCATGCCTAGTATTAGTTGACAGGTATAGCAAAACTCCCATGTTCCTACCAGATCACAAAGATGACACAGCTCTGGACACAGCCATAATGATATGGAATAAAGTCATTAGCCATACAGGCTTATTCCAGAATATTATAAGTGACAGAGACCCAAAATTCACTTCAGCATTATGGACAAATCTCCATAACTTGTTTGGGACAAATTTATCATTCTCAACAGCTTACCATCCTCAAATTGATGGTTTAGCAGAAAGAATGATACAAACCTTGGAGGACATGATCAGAATATTCTGTGCCTATGGACTAGAGCTCAAAGATTCTGATGGTTTTACCCATGATTGGTGTACACTAACACCATCTCTTGATCTGGCATATAAAACATCAATCCATTCTTCAACTGGAAAGATACCTGCAACACTAGAAAAAGGCTGGAATCCAAGCCTCCCTTATCATACCCTCAAAAAGGACTTAGTGGATATACACCCAACAGCAAGAAGTTTTAAGATAATACTTGATAAAGCAAGACACCATGCAAACAGATGTATGCAAGATTCTTTCAAATATGCAAAAGAAAGATGGGATAAAAGTCATAAACCACCTGACTTCAAAATAGGAGACTTGGTCCTAGTATCAACCCTTAATTTCAATAACATGAAAGGTCCAAAGAAATTGAAAGATTCCTTTTCAGGACCATTTATGATAAAGGCACTTCATGGACTCAATGCTGTGCAATTGGAACTCACAGGTGAATTAATGACAAACACCCAACTTTTCCTGTAAGTCTGATAAAACCTTACAGCTCAAGTGAGAAGGAGTTATTTCCATTACGAAATAAACCCCCACTTGAAATTCCCCCCCTGGAAGAAGGAGAGGAAAAGAAAATTGTAAAAGTCCTTAAAGAAAGAAGGACAAGAAACAAAAAAGAAAGGGAATACCTTGTAAGGTATAGAAATTCAACTCAAGAAGATGAATGGCTACTTGAGGAAGATATAACAAATGCTGATAAGCTACTAAGAAGGTTCAGACATGAAATAAAACCTAAAGAATAGAAAAGTTAAGAATTATTGAGCTTCAAGACTAACAAGGTCTATTGAAGAGGTAGTGTGGAACTCCTTTTAGTGTGGGATTGGATAAGGCAGTCCTTGAGGGGGAAATGACAGGTAAACAGTTTTAAATTTCCTAAATAATCCTGTAACCAAGGGTGCTAATGGTGTTTTAGCTGCCCCTCTGAATATACTAAACAATCTCCCTACAGAGATTACAAATAAATATTTAAGATTGTGGCTTTACAACTAGAGAAGACTCTTCAACAGTCTCTATCAGACCTATTCAATAATTAGACTAATGATAAAATAATAATAATTTTAAATAATAAATTTGTAGGTGATTTGAAGATGATAAGATAATAATTTAGTAGATAAATAATAGATATAATAGTACTGAGTGTTGATTTTAAGTAGTTTTCTTTGTTGAAGGTATTTTGTTTTAATGGATAATAGTTCAATATGAGAAAATTTAGTAATAGTGATAATATATAATGATATTGTTTGATAGTTTAAATAGTTGTTGTTTATAAATAATTTTGATAATATGTAGAATATATTTTGTGATAATAATAATAGTGATATAGATTTTCTTCTAGTGAGAAGAGTATAATATAAGTATTTTGTTGAATATGAGTATTTCACTAATAGATGAATTTATAATATAGGCAGACCTACTGTTAACTACAGCTATTTATAAACCACTATTTAGTGTAATTTAATAATAATAATTTCTAGATTAACCTACTAGTAAAGGATGAATAATTATTCTCCTTCTTGTTATATAATTATTTGCATGAGGAAAGAGGAGAAAATGAGAGAGAGAGGTCTCCTTTTATGTTGTGAGAAGTACCCATGGGCTCTCCATGTAAAGGTTTATTCTTGCCCTTGAGATAATTTTGCTGGTGTAGCATTTTGTAACAAAAGTCAGATGAACTATCTTTTATACTGCATTAGTAATCATGCACAGCCTTGAGATGTTAATGCAAGTGCATAAAGTTGGAAATGGTATCATATGACTGAGATATTTTCACCATTTGTTTGGTCAAAATGAAGGTTGAGATGTTTTGCTTGGTGAGGAATTTTGAGATGGTGTCATTTGATCAAGATATTGCACCATATGTTTGGTATATTGCACCATTTCTGAAGCTTTATGTATATTTTAATTAAACTTTAATACTATTATGCACAGCCTTGAGGGATTTTAGCTGGTGAATAATTTTGAGAGGGTGTCATTTGATCCAGATATTGCACCATATGTTTGGTTTGTTGCACCATTTCTGGGGGGATGATGTGATTTTGTACAGCTATTGAACCATAGGTCTGTGCACTGTTTGAGCTTTAGGTGGAGAATTCCATGTATTGTGGGAATTTGATTTGTCCTGTATGATTTTTTTTCTTTTCTTTATCCAACTTAATTCTGTTTTCAATTTATATTTACTGGCTTATCAGGTGGCTGTGCTTGTATTTCCACAGATTTGCTGGGTAATTTAAGGTTTTTGATGGATTTTTCATGCATAAATTTATTTATTTCTTTTTCTTTCTGTCTTGTGACTGTTGATTGATACAGTTTTAATTTATTCCTTATTGAAGTGGCCTCAGTTTAATAACTGAATTGCTGAGTAATGTAAAGATTGAGCAAAGCCTGGGTAACTTGAGTGTTTCACTACTCCTCTTACTGGTAAATTTAACATTCTTGCTAGCTTGTCTTTTTCTTTTCCTTATTTTATTGTCATTCTTGTAATCAAATGGACCATTCTTCTAGTATTTGCTTATGGGATTATACATATTGATGAAGTTAAATCCATTATATTTCTGAATTCCTCTATTGTAGCTGATTAATTATTTATTTTTCTTTGTTGTTTCTTCAATTTATAGCCTTATGAATGCAATTTGACTTGAAACTGGGCCAATAAGGTATGGAATACCACAGTAGGACAGTGGATGATACCCTAATTACACATATCAGATTGTGGTACACTCCTTTTTGGTGTTAGGGAATTTGAACCTTTGAGATATGACCACATACCCAAAAAGGTCACAAGAAATATTCAAAATAATTATACATTAAAATTAATTATCTTAAAACTACAAAAATACCATAAATGGGCATAAAACTTTTTTCAACTTAAAACCCAATTAATAAACATGTGAAAAAGATTATACCATTGGATTCCCCATGGTAAAATACACATATACCATTTTTATGGCATATCTGTAAAGTCAATATTTAATGAGTTATAAGTAATAATACCTTATAAAAAACATAAATCCCTAATTATTTCAAATATCAATGAAACAACATGTAAAATAAATGGTATTATTGGATTATCCATAAACCTTCACACATAAAACAATTAAGAAGCTAATCTCCAAAGTCAATACTTAAGGAGTTAAGCTGAATATATGCACTTTTTTGGTCAACGCATATATTCAAGGATTTTAGCTGATATCTTTTGAAATATGCATGATAGAGTGATGAACCAAAAACAAAGTCATCACGTAATTACTGTGGAAATACAGAAATGAGCTTTATTTCACAATCTATAAACAAGGTTAAAACCTGTAAGCAATTATAGAGCAAAATCAATAGAGCTGTTGATCACTTTGTTGTGAAAGTGGTCCAAACTCAAAAACAAGTAGACAGTCAGACTCTACTAGCTCATTTGTGAAGAATGACGTACTTCTTATTATAAAATTCAGGGTATAACCCCATGAAATCATGTTTTGAAGTTTAAAATATTAAATTTCAACAGAAAAGATAAGTTACAAGAAAAATCATCAAAAATAGAGTTTTGATGATGTAATGAAATTCTCTTGGAAGCATAATTAGTTTATTCCAAGCTATTAGAATTCACTCTCTTAATTTATTTAGGGTGTAAAGCTTAAAAGTTATTAAGGATCAAAGTTTGAGCTTAATTTGATCATTTATGATCACTCACTGTAACCTTAAATTAAGTTTAACAGTCATATGAGTGATATAATTGGTTAATACTGTTATTTTATGATTAAAACTAATAAAATCCACAAATTTTGGGGTTCTGCCAAGCCTTGACATCATCAAGCTTAGAGCTATAGTGATAACTCTAAATAATAGTGTAATAATGAGATAATATGGCTTGATCATGATGTAATCATCACCAAACCTTAAAGTATTGATCCATTCCAGTGGATATGATCAGTGCACGTCTACTAGAGGCCTGTTGGACTCTAGGAGGAAGGAATTCAATATAAATAAGAGCTCTTTTCACTCTATTTCCCCCTCAGACACTTACAAAACATTAAATCATTAAATAAAAAGGTAATTTCTTTATTCTTTAATTATAAAGCTTTTATATTATTAAATAACAAAGATAATCTTATAATAATCTTCATCTCTGACGTGATTATTGCAATTATTTAATTTTTTTGTTTAAATTTCTCTTTAAAACCTCAATTCCACGTAAAATCAAGAAAAACTGTAATTTCTCTTAAATTGTATTGTAACTACAATTTAAATAAGTTGTATTTACATTTCTAGGCGTAAAATTATTCAAAATTATTATATTCAAAATTGAAAGTAGGTTATTTCTCTATTAATATCCTAATAATTCTATAATTAATATAAATAGTATTTATATTAATTTATAACTTTAATATTAGTAATATTATTGTTATTAATTGTTTTTTATTAATGAAAAACAATTTTTTACGCCTTTATTATTTGTTGGTAACAATAATAAAGTGCTTTTAAATATATTAATTATCTTATATTAATATATTTATTTTATTGTGTTATTTTTTTATAATATAAATTATATTATTATATTTATTTAATAATATAATTATTTTACGCCATAATTATAATAATTCTTCATTATTATAATTATTTTTATCTTAATTATTTCATTTATAAGGACATTCATAGTACAATTAGTAAAATATTAGTAATTTTTACTTATTATTTCATAGTCAAACCTTACACATACCCAAATAGGCCACAATTATTTCAAAAATAAATTCTGAACTATGCACAACTCATAAGTCACACATATATTCAAAATTCATCCTTTTTTCTTTCAGAAAAGATGACTAACTTTTTATTGAGTAGGTAAATCCATGGATTTAAGGCCAGATTTGTATTCTACACAAAATTTCACCTAGGGTAACTCCATAGAGTGAATAAGCTCAAATCAACCATTTGAGGTGGTAATATGGAAAATACTTCAATACCACATAAAAGATCTGTGAAAATTTTTGTTTTTCTCAATTTCACGCCAAAATAATGGGAATGTGAGGCATCCTATGTTACATATACACTAAGAATAGTGTTATTCATGTTTTTGGCACTTAATATTATGGTATTCCTACAAGCACTTCTGGTACACCCATAGTGGATATCTTGAAGCTTGAATTTCTATTTTGACGTGAAAAATAGTCAAGGGGGACAAAAGACATCAAAGAGAGCCAGGGTACCCAGCTTCTGAGGCCTCTGAGGCGTGGACAGCTCCAAAGCTTGGAACCATGGCTGATCTTGGCGCAATTAGTAAACTAAAACCTTTTGGGAACTTGGTTACCATGTTACACTTCAGTAAATCATAAGAAAATAGCAATTAACCTGCTACTTTGACATGCCAAGGAGGTAAAGAGAAGCTTAGACTCCTGTAACCATGTCAATTCTTAATGAATTTCCATGGATAAACCCCAAAAGAGTAATTAATCCCATTTTTGGACTAGTATCCATTGATTTACCTCATAGAAACCAGCCATATACTGCTAATTGCAATTCTATGGAGAAATGAGGTAAAACCTTCAAAAATTCATTAAAAATACAATTCTTCATGAATCTTTCTGAAACTTCTAGGACCAATTGAGAGCTGTATAATCCATATAATAACCAGAAATAATTATACTTTTCTATGTAAAATTGAAAGCTTTACTTACAGTCCGTTCTTGAAGTTTCCACATGAAACACAGAATCTTTAAAAATTTACAGAAAATACATTCTGTGATTAAAGTTCCAATAACATTGATAACTTTGAGAAATCGATCATTATTTTGGAATAAAAGAATATTTCAAGTTTTTACTCCTTTTATTCTTAACCATAAATTGGTTGGTAGTCCCGTAAAAGCCTTGATTAAGTAATTATGATAATCTTATGTGACAACAGATGATGCAATCAATAATCCAAAAAGATTTATTGTTTTCTCACTCACTGGTTCTCCAGTTTGCTCCATGACACTTCTCTGCAAGCTGTCTTAGACTTAAAAGAGGCCTCCTCTTGCTGTTTTTTCCAAAACTCATCGCATTATTCAAATATACCTTTAGTACCAACAAGTAAGTATTAGCTAAAACTTTTCTTAAGTATTTTATTCTTTCAGAAATCAATCAGAAAGACATGAAATAATATAAATCAGCTATTTATTCTTGTATTATTCTTATAAATCAATTTTGATCCATTAAATCCACGATTCTACATCAAATCTCTCTACTATTATCTTCTAAAAGGTTCATTGTATTAATAGTGAGTGATTTATCATAATTCTTAAAGTTTTCCTGTATTGATAGTTTTCTCAAAGAGCTATCTTTATAATTTTTATTGTAAAAGATAATTATATATCAAAATAATTTGATTCTTTTAATAAAAGAAGTTTTTATTAATAAATTCTTCTTGTAATTGATTCTTTTAAACAATTACTGTTTACTGTTATAATCACTGGTAGTGTATAACACATAAAATAAATAATTCTTTAATTATTTAATTGTGGTTATAATAATTTTTATTATTATATCTCATAAAAAAGGTCATAGTACTGTTTATTAATAGTAATATTATCAACAGTTTCATAGACACCTCTTACACTCCTTCACCAATGAAAGTTGGCCATTCCTCTATTCTGGGGATGTCCTTGAAATTACAGGCAGTTTCCACCTCTGCATTGCTTGAAATTGTATGATGTAAGTCATTATTCAATTTAAAAACATTTCAGTAAAGCATTTGTGTGTACTGTCTTGTAAACTCAATTTTAAATGATAAATTTTTAATACTTTATTGGATATTTTCTTTCAGTTCAAGTCTTGCTTTATCACTTTTTTCCGATTTTTCTTGGAAAAGAGCTGCATTGTGACAAGTTGAATTTTCCAAGTTTGGGACTTTTATTCTCAAATCTGTTAGTTGTTTATTAACAAAAGTAATAGAATTATCAGATTGTTGATTGGTAAAAGTGAATTTGGACTCAATTCTCTCACAAATATGCGTCAAAGACAAAATATTGCCCTTATTCACATTTTTTAGACCAATAATGGTCTTTTGTGACTCTTTCACATAAAACATTTCTCTACCCAACTTTTTTGGCTATACTACAAACTGTTGAGCTTTGCTAAAAAAAATTATTACAAGTTTCAATGTGAGATACAAGCTTTACAAGGTCTATTTCTTTTACAAGGATTTATTTATCATTTCCTCCTTGTAAGATGTGTCTATGAAACTGTTCATAATATTACTATTAATAAACAGTATTATGACTGTTCCTATAAAATATAATGATAAAATTTATCATAACCAAAATTGAATAATTAATTGATTAATCATTTCTTTTTACTAATTATACACTACTAGTTATTATAACAGTAAGAAGTAATCGTCTACAAGAATTAATTGCAAGAAGTATTTAAAAATAAAAATTCTTTATTAAAATGATAAGATTATTTTAAATATATAATTATCTTTTTCAATTATAAGTATATTTCTTGAAGAAAACTATTACTAGAGCAAAAAAAATCAATAATTAATAATAAATCACTGACTAATACTCCAATGAACCTTGGAAACAGATTGTTAGAGAGATTTGACAGATAATTGTGGATTTAAAGGATCAAAATTAATTTCATAGCAGTGCTACAACAATATATAGTTTATTTATATGATTTCATTTCCTTCTGATTGATTCTGAAAGATCTGAACCCTTAAGAAAATATTTAACTAATACTTACTTGTTGGTAACAAAGATATAATTGGATAATAAGATGATTTGAAAAAAGCAGCAAGAGGAGGCCTTACTTAAGTCAAAGACAGTTCACAGAGGCATTCCATACAAAAAACTGAAAAAACCAGTGAGTAAAAAACAATAATCCTTTTTGGATTATTCATTGCATCATCTGCTGTCACATAAGATTATCATAATTACTTAATTGATGCTTTTACATGACTACCAACCCATTTATGGTTAAGAATAAAAGGAGTAAAAACTTTAAATCTTTTTTATTTCAAAATAGATATTTATTTCTCAAAGTTATGAGTTTTGTTGTAAATTTCATCACAGGTTGTCTTTTCTGTGAGTTTTTGAAGATTCAGTGTTTCACATGGAATCATCAAAAATGAACTGTGAGTCAAAATTTTAAATTTTCTAATGAAATAATAATTATTTTTTTGTTTATTTATTATTCATACCATTCCCCATTGGTACCAAAGGTTTCATAAATATTCACTAATAATTGTATTCTTAATGAATTTTTGAAGTTTTTACCTCATTTCTACATGGAATTGCAAATAGCACAAGATGGCTGGTTGCTAAGAGGTAATTCAATGGATACTAGTACAAAAATGGTTTTAATTAATCTTTTATTGTTTATTAATTGAAAATAATCAAGAATTGACATGGTTACAGGAGTACAAGTTGCTCCTTACCTCCTTCTCATATCAAAATAGCAGCTTATTTGCAATTTTTGTATGATTTAATACTAATTGGTCCATTAGTGGCCATGGATCCAATATTCAGAGCTATCAATGCCTCAGAGGCCTCAGAAAATGGGCAGCCTTGCTCTCTTTGATGTATTTTGTCCCCCTTAGCTATTTTCACTTCAAAAATAGAAATTCAGGCTTCAAGACTGATATCCACTATGGGTGTACCAAAACTGTAAGTAGGAATACCATAATATTGAGCTCCAAAAATCACTATTCTTAGTGTATATGTAACATGGTATTTCTCACATTCCCATTACTTTGGCATGAAATTGAGAAAAACAAAACATTTCACAATTCTTTTATGTGGTATTGATGATGTGGTCTTGAATTATTTTCTATATTACCACCTCATAGAGTTAAGTTAATCTTATTCACTTTATGGAGCTGCCCCAGGTTAATTTTTGTGTAGAATCCAAATCTGGCCTTGTATATATGGATTCACTTACTCACAAAAAAGTCATTCATCTTTCCTGAAATCCAAAATTACAAATTTTGAATATATGCATGACTTATTTGTTATGCATAGTCCAGAATTTATTTTAAAGATAATTGTGGCATATTTGGGAATGTCAAATATATCCAAAGTCTCACACTCCTACTTTTTTTGTATTCCATCAAAGTTTTTTTATCCCATATGAAACTGCCCTCTTTCTTCATCAATTAAAATTATTAAGTTCACCAATAAATATTAATATAATCATTAAAGTTTTATTGATTAATTTAAGCTTTGAATTAAGCATTTCAAAATTAATATTTTTATGTTCAAGGGAAAAGTGATTTACTGTAGTATTTAATATTTCATTGAACTTGATGCATCTGAGAGAGAAACAGAGGAAGGAAGGGTCTTTAAATGGTAAAGATCCTTAATCCTAGTGACAATATACCTCATATGTCCTCTGAAATTATTCTATCAACTGTAATTGATCATTTGTTTAAGGTTCATTCAGTATTACATCATTATTGAACCTTCTTATCTCATTAATACACCTTAATTTAAATTTATCACTATGAAATTTAATTTGATGACATCATAAGCTTGGAAGTGATTTATTTTAATGGATAAAGTTATTTTTGAACATACAATACCAATATCAATCAGTTTTATCTCTTATTTAACTGTAAAATTCAATTTGAGATTAAATTTAAATATTAACAAAAGTCCATTTTCTACTCTAACCTTAATTCTCAATAAATTTTAAGTTTTTCATATAACTGTAATTAATGAAGTTAATTTTAATATTTTTTAATGTCCTTAGAAGATTTTCTTACATCATCAAAACTCTATTTTTGATTAATCTTCTTGTGAGTCATCTTTTCTGTTTGAATATACTATTTCAAAGTTTAATCCATGATTTCATAGAGCTATATCTTGAATATCATTACAAAAAACAATAATTCATTTCTCACATATGAGCTAATAGAATATGAATCTTTAATTTTTTTGATCTTGGATTACTTTTGGTTTGGATTAATTGGTTGTTATGACCATTTTTAATTAATTTCTCTTTATTATTTATAATTAATTAAATAAATTTGATAACTTTTTTCTTGGAGTTATCTTGTGGTAACTTTCTCTTTGGATAATATCTTTATTATGTGTGTTTCAAAAGATATGAGCTAAAAACCATCAATGTATGCACTTATCATAAAATTACATATATCTAGTTATCTCATTTATTATTGGTTTTACAGATATGACATCCAAAAACTCACACCAGGGCATTTTCTGTGTTACTGGCAGGCCAGTCATCATACCTTATGCCTAAAAAAAGTCTTGAATGTTGCTTATATGTTCCTGAGGGGTTGAATATAAGTTCCTATTATATTCCTGAAATATAACTATGTCATGAAAAAGCAATGTTTTTTCAATTCCATGATATTGAGTTTAGGGGAAGTTCTCATTATGTTGAAGGAAACTATTTCAAATTTGTATAGTTTTAATTACAATCAAATCAAAATATCATAGCTCTCCAAACTCTTTTCTGAGTGTTAGAGGTTGAGTTATGTATCCCTTCTATTTTGTTAATTACGTTTAGCTTTATGCAAATGAGATAATTTTTTGAAGGTCTTTTTTGGATTTTCATAATGGAGTGCCATAAAAATAATAGAATAAAACCACAATTATCAAATATATATAAGGGAAATATTGATATAGCTATAGAGGAGAAGTGTCTATCCAGAAAAGCTGAATATTAAATGCTGAAAATTGTATTAAGAGCGCAAAAAAACAAGGATCTTACTTCTTAATAATGTCAAATATGAGTAATAAATTAAACCCTCTGCCATGCTTAAAGTAAATTATATTACATTTCAGATTGAGAAATTGGGTTGAGAGATTAACTGAAGGCCAAAACAAACTTCAACAATTCTCAGAAGCTCTTACCAGCATGAGATATTTTAATAAATTATTTAACAATAAAACTTGCAGAGTAAATATTACACACATTACTTTAGGCATAATTTCATATTTTACAGCTATTTAGACCCCACAAACCCATATATATTTGACCATTTCACAGGTTTTCACTAAGTTTTTCATACCACATACCCCTAACAGAGTTGTAAGAAAGGATTAGGAAGCTTTTTGGAACAGATGGAGAAAACAAGCCCCAAAACATGGAAGAATACAAGGGGCATTTCCTGAGGTCCAAAAGTAGCTATTTTGGCTGGTTTTGGGATTTTTTCCTTCAATCGGCCATAGTAGACCCCAAGAAAAAGGTCCCACTTCGTAGAATGAATATTCTATACAGTTTTATGAAAGTGATTATGTATTCTACAGGTTTTCAGACACCCAGAATGTATCATTTAGCCCATGTTTGGCCATTTCAGGGGGCTTTCACTTGGTTTTGCATGGGAAATCTCCCTAAATAAGATCTCCCACGGTTTCGGGGGTTGTTCATAATAGCTGGAGTGAACAACCCCTTAAACCGTGGGATAATACACCAGGGGGGTGCCTTAGGGTCCATAAAATCTATATTTGACAGTTTTGGGGGTTTTTACTCACTTGAGCATAGTACAGCTCAAGTGAAAAAATCCAATTTTTGGAAAAAATACTTCATAGTGTACTTTGAAGAACATTATGTATTCAAAATACATGTAGACTCCATAAACCAATACTATGGCACAAATCTGGCAATTTCATAGGGTTTTCAGGGTAAAACCCCCACAATAAGGTTTCCCATGGGTCTGAAGGGGGTTTTATAATAGCCGTAGTGAACAAGCCCACAAACCTGTGGGAGAAGAAGCTACGGGGAATTTTCCAGAGTCCAGAAAACCCATTTTTTCTATTTTTGAGGGTTTTCACCTGATTGGCCACAGTAAATCCCAAGAAAAAATGGCTAATTTGTTGGAAGAAAATATACCAAAAGGTTCTTTTCCAATTATTCTGTATTTGAAAGCTTTTTGGACACCCCAAACCCCCTCTTTGGCACCAATTTAGCCATTTCACAGGGTTTTCACCAAGTTTTCAAAAGTAACTCTTGCAAAATCAGCCTTGAGAGAGTCCAGGGGTTGATTTCAGTAGCTTTATCAAACAAGTTCCTAAACCCAGGGGATGGCCTTAGTTTCCAAAAATCTATTTTTGACCGTTTTGGAAGGGTATTTAATAAATTTACCATAATAAACCCCCCAATATAAATGATTGATACAGTCTTGTCATGGGATGCTGCTTTTGAGAGATTTTCAAAGCCCCAAAATATACTTCAAGGCACAAATTTGGGCATTTAATGGGTTTTTCACTGATTTTTCCATGGTAAAACCCCTAAAAAAGGTCTCCTCTTCATTTGTGGTATTTTATACCATTCTTTATGTTTCAATAATATTAGATCTTTCCAACACAAAATATTTTAACAAACAGTTTCTCTGTAAGTGATCTTACCAAGTAGGCACTTACATTTTTTAAACAATTTTGATGATCTTATCAAAGAAAATAGTTTTAATCATAGCTATTTAAATAAATTATAGATTTAAAGTACTGGTAATTTACAGAATTATTTTTTTGTATTTATCTTTAATAATCATTCTTAAAAGCTATAGAAATCAAATCAATATTTTATCTACAGGAATGAAGATTTATTTTTACATATTGAAGGGAAATGTTGAAAAAGAGTATTTCAGGCTCAAGTCACAGCTTTAACTTATTTTACATATTTTCTTGAATTTATTTCTTTTGAGCTCATCTGAGGTATAGTTTATAAATAATTTCATTTATTTTCATTATATAGCCTCATGAACTTCATCTTTTAGGGTGAGCTACAAAAATAATTTGTAAAATATTGCAAAAACATCAATAATAATTATATATCAGGGTAACTTCAAAAAGATTTATGAGAATTATTTGAGAACATTAAGATAAATACAAATCTATCTTATGGGATCAATGCAAGCAACAATATATCACTGGCTATCCAGTTACATAAAAAATGCCCTGGTGTCATGAAAAAAAGCTATCCCCGCCAGTGGGAGTAGCAGGTCCAACCTGAGTCTGAACATTGGTTCTAAATTTAAAATATTTTTCCAGATACTTTCAGCCACATATTTGAAAATTGAGAATTTTACCCAATTTAAAGATTATATTATGCAATTTCCATGATATTTGTTTGTCTCATTATACATACTATGTTCACTATTCATTAATTTCAGGGGGCATTGAATGGAGCTCATTTAAGAAAGGAAAAGAAGATTCTCTCATTGAGATCTTGGTAAAATATACACATTGACTTCATTTTCACCACTTATTGAAAGAATAAACTCACTTCACATGTGCAACCATTCCAAAAGCATTAATTTTAAACTTTTGTTGGAAGAAAAACTTCAATTTATAAAAAGAAATCTTTAAATAAATGAAACATTCCATTATTTTGGATATCTTATTATATCTTTTATGAAATTTTAAAATTTAGAACCAAAGGATTAATTTTCTTCTTGACAAATACACAATTCATTTTCTTATCACTCATTCATATCCAATATTTATGTCAAAAGCCCTCATTCCACAATTAATTGAAGCTTAATCTATAGCTCTTTATATTTGTAAATCTGGGGAAGTATTCTTTCTTTTGAGTATTTTTCCACTTCTTTTGATTCTTGAAGATAGTTTTCTAAGTCTATTCTTCTGGCTTCATATGCTTTTTCCAATTTATTGAGAAATTTTGATCATGAAAGGTATTTTTCAACTTCAATTTACTAGTGTGATTTGTTTTATAATTCTTCAAATAGATCCCAATGGTACTTATGAGGGTTAACATTTTTTTTCTTCAATATTGCTACATGTTGTTCTGAATACTTCATCATTATTCACTTTCAATCCATTTCCTCATAAAGTTTGCTCTACAAAAATTTGCAAAAAATGCAAGTATTGAATTTTTATGGTTCCCATTTATGTCTCAAACTCTTCACTTCTCATATTAGTTATTTATTTCCATAACTGTTTATTTCTTCTCTTAAATTCTTCTTTGTAGCTGAAATCTAATTAATTGTGAAATTTCTTTCAAAAAAAATGCAAATAATAAAAATGAGGAAGTTTGTTCAACAGTAAAAAATCACATTTCTTTTTCAAATTTGAATATTTTCTTTCTCTTTTTATTTTATTTAGAATTTGGTTTCTTACTAAGTTTTAGATTTTTATGGTATTTATGCTGACTTGTTTTTTACTTCTTGGGAAAAATTGCCTTTTTTTTTAAATTTTTTTTATTTCTTTTCACTTTTCATAATTTTGTAAAAAACTTTGTAACTCTTTCTTCCCTTTGATATTTCTTTATTTTTTTATTTTATCATTTTTCTTAATTATTTTAAACAAAAAAATATATTCAGTTTTCCATTTTACTCTATCCATTGGTGTATTTTTCTTTTTTTGAATTATTTTACTGTGTTTTTTTATTTTTTTTCTCTATTCTTTTCAAATTTTAAGCTGGTTAAGTTTTATTTCAATTATATTTTTTTTAATTTCATTTTTTCTTTTAATTAAATGATTTATTTTCAAAAAATTCAATTTTGAAGTTCTTTTGAATTTAATTTTTTTTTGTATTTATTTTTTTGGCGGCAGAAACTGAAAATCAGTTCAAAAGCACTGATTTTGAGTTTCTGCACGCAAAAAAGAAAATCAAAAGAAAAATCAATAAGCTTACAAATAAGAAAAAAACCAAAATCATGAAATTTTTCTCAAATTTGAAATTTAAAAAGTTAAAAGAAATTAAACAAAATAAAAAAAATAAAAGAAATAAAAGAAATGAAAGAAATAAAAGAAATAAAAGAAATAAAAGAAATAAAAGAAGTAAAAGAAATAAAAGAAATAAAAGAAATAAAAGAAATAAAAGAAATAAAAGAAATAAAAGAAATAAAAGAAATAAAAGAAATAAAAGAAATAAAAGAAATAAAAGAAATAAAAGAAATAAAAGAAATAAAAGAAATAAAAGAAATAAAAGAAATAAAAGAAATAAAAGAAATAAAAAAAATAAAAAATAAAAGAAAGAAAATAAAGAAAAGAAACAAAAGAAGTAAAATTACAACATCAATCACACCAACATTTCAATCCCAAAATCTCAATATTAAAAAAATTCAAAGAATATCAAATTCAAAAAACAATAAAATAATAATAGAAAAAAATTATTAAAAATTAATCAAAATGAAAAAAAAATTAAAAAAAAAGAAAGAAATTATGAGACAATCAAATGAAATTAAAAATTAAATTAAGCCATAAATTCAAAAATTCAGCAAAGAATAAGAGAATGCAAGAATAATAATTTAAAAAATGAAGGAAACAGTAATGAAAACCATGTGCAAATTCCAAATATCAAAATGATTACAATTTTCTTGATTAAATATGGAAATCTTGTAACAAAAAATCACATCAAAAGACAATTAGAGATCTTAATGAAGATAAAATTAATTAGAAACTTATTGAAAAAGGTTTAGACTATGTTTTACCATTGTGTAAGGGGATTTAATAAATTGACCATTGTCAGCCTGTGACTCAAAACCAGAGCACAAGCATGACAGCCAAATACTGTAAATCAATGGTATAGCCAAGAAACCACCAAAACATGGAGCTGAGCCAAATCAGCTCAAAAGGTATTAAACAAAAGAGGAGACTCAACCCTTTCCAAATACTCAAATCCCATTATCATAGGATAAAGAATAACAGCGCTATTCCTGCTCAAAGTTGGTGCTGAGCATAAACCTTAATTTTCACCTCTCATCTGAAATACAGAGGAAGAGGCTTATCCCCATCAAATGGGTATTCGAAATGGAGCTCTACCTCAGGGCTATCCAATGGTACTAGTGGAACTGGGCTAGCACCAGAATTACAGAAGTCATGACCAAAATAAGGTCAAATAAGGGTGATTAAAATATTCACCTCCCATCTGACTTCTACAGTTTTAGTATGAGATACCTAAAGTGGGGTCTTTTTAAAAAGAGAACAATCAGGGGTATCTGATGGTTCCATCCACTTCCCTGTATCTCATCTAGAACAAATGATATGGAGCAAACAATCTCCATACAGTTTTTGGACAAATCATAAATGTGTATAAGAAAACTTGTACATGGCATACCTTTGATATATTTAATTATAACAATACCAAATGAGGTACCATTGTGTAGGAAACATTAAGGGATACTCAATGAACCAACTTTAAGCTTTACATTTCAAAAACGGACAAAGGTATGGCAGTTTTAAGCTCAAAATCCCACAATT
Source organism: Austropuccinia psidii (assembly GCA_023105745.1). NCBI lineage: Eukaryota > Fungi > Basidiomycota > Pucciniomycetes > Pucciniales > Sphaerophragmiaceae > Austropuccinia > Austropuccinia psidii. Next base: position 43,247,907 of record JALGQZ010000002.1, read on the forward strand.
AGACCAATACAGTCTTACTGTGGGATATTCTCCCATAAGTATGATTATGAGGTTTCAAATAGACAAAAGAGCTTTTTTATACTCCAATACTGGGGTCCCATACAGATTCTGTACAGAATTCTATGTGTAACACATGTCAGAATCAGGCTATGTGGTCCCCAGATAAAACATTTTAGCCTGTATTGGTGAAAACTGCCCAGATGTGGTTTCAAAACCACATCTGAGCCCACTACAGGCTATACAGGCTTTGTGAAAACCACAATCCAGTACTTGGGGGTGAAAAATCTTCACTTCCTCTACCTGAAAAGGTCTAGAAGCCTTTTCACCCCATTTTAGGATAAAAAGGGGCCTTTTAACATCCAGAAAAGGTTTCCTCATCCTGCTCTTGAGTTCCTATGTAGTAAAACTGTCAAAAACAGTTATAGTCTTGGAAATTAACCAGGTTATACTTTAAACTTAAGTATTTTAGCTCTTATTATAGTAACCCAACTGGCAAGACTGCACCCAGGGCTTTCAGCAGCGCTCACCACCACTATTATACAATAGTAAAGCCCTTTTATTCTTTTAAATCAAACTCTTTTCAAACTATTTCTCACCATGTCACAGTCATAGCTAAATCTTGTAAAGACTGTTATAGACCTTTATCAGAAACTCAGCCTGACATTTGGGGGGCCTGGCTGTGTTTTCTTTTACTTTTCGGACCTTAAAAGTGGGTTTTTCTCTTATTTTCTTTATTCTAACAATATTATTTTACCTTTTTTGGGTGTAAATTTTGTAAAAAAAAAGACAAAACATATCTTATATATATGTATTCTTCAGTGGTATATGTTATATACCACTATCCTATATCTTTTTTAATTATATTGTTGCATGGTTTATTATCACTTAATCACCGGAAAGCCCTTATTTTTGGCATTTTTCACATATAAAAACACTTTAAGCCATTAACAAGAGTCCCTTTTTAATTAAAAAGGACACCTCTTACTGTCAAACCAACAGTTGAGGTGTGGTTGGGTGTATTGTTAATATCAATTACCCATTACATAACCACCTTTAAGATTACACTTGCTAACTACAAGTTAATCTGGGAGATACTGGTGTACAAACTGTATTTCTGGAATAGAACGGTTAATCCAATTACACTGTCATTATACAGGGGCATATTGTAGTAATATACAAGCCCAGAGGCCATTCTTAGATGTGCAAACAGCACTTTTTAAGAAGTCTTAACTGAAATTAAGCCCCCTTTTTCCTGTCTAAATCAGTGGAAGAAAACTACATCCCACTAGAGACCCAGTCACAGGCCAACACACCAGTGACACCCTCAGAACCAGAGGGCAGCAAGGGCAAAGGAAAGAGTCACAGTGAAGGCCTCATAACAGAAAAAAAGTGGACACCCATTGCCACTTGGAGGAATAGAAAACCACAAAACTCTGCTTCAATACAAGGTAAACCAACCTTAACAACTTGTACAGGGAAGATTACCATAATTAACCCAGTTGTAACCTCTAAAGGAAAATTGCCAAAAGCAGTAGACAACAAATTTGTACAAGGCACAGTAAAAGGTAAATACCCCAAGAACATAAAGTTTTTGACTGCTTGAAAACACTAGTATGTCACCTGTACACCCCAGAGACCTTGGCTTCCAAAGGAACCAGCCAGAGGACATAGAAGGCTTGTCCAGAACCAGAACATCTAGAAGAAGACACCTTGGACACAGTGGTGGATGGCAAGACACTGAGGGAAATCATACCCACTCTGCCATTCACTTTCCAATTCAACAGGAACCTCAAACCAGTGGACTGGAAAGATATGGATCAAGTTCTTCAGATCCATCAACTCCTCAAAGATTTATTTCAAAGGAGAATGGACAACAAGAGGTTCAACCTGGCATCCCACTGGGAAGAACTTGGAGCAAGTTGCCAGAAGATCTGTCTCAAGTAAAAGAGACTTCAAAGACCTTATGGTAATCACCAAAGGTTGCAATCCCACTAGGCAGTTCAGACTCCTGGAGGTGAGGGCAAACAGTATAAGGGAGAATCAAAGCACTATCCAAGCTATAAAAGAACAACTGACCCAGACAGGGCATAGTCAGATTCCTTCAGGCTCACAAGAAGTAGACCAAACCAGCTCTCCAGTGGCTTCACACAATTCAAGAACCAACATAACAGTGGCCAAGACTCACCATTCTTCACAATCTCAGGAAGCTTCCAAGAGAAGAAAAGGACATAAGGGCAAAAAGAAGACCACCTTCAACCAAAGGAAGAGAGAGCCAGACCCAATGATCCAGAAGCTGTTGGTTTTAGTGAAATAAGTACACCAGAACCATAAGTAGTTGTACATAACTCTAGAATCAGTAGTATTATTAATAGAAATATTACCCCCACTCAGATTGAACATAGTTTTTTCACACCTGAGAGTAACCTAAACAGTGATGCATTGTGGTTAGAAACGTCCCAATATGCTGAGTAAACTCAAAATCAGTTTTCAGAATTTGAAGCAAGCCATGAGAGGATGAAAAAACTGACAGCCTCAATGGACAAAATTGTTAAAGCCCTTCAAGAAGGAAATTCTTAATTGAGCAAAGCCTCTGAAGAAACCAACAAAATACTGAATCTAGTCTTTGAATAACAGCACCACAGCAAAAGGGACAGGGATTGTCTGGATCAAGACATGAACAAACTGTTCAATGTCTACCATAACATGAAGCCCCAACCACAAGGCCATGTTATGGATATTCCATATCACAAGATGACATAAAACCAGATGCCATGTTTATGAATAAGGCAAGATCTCCATCACAATACCAGGATAGAGATAATATGTCTTATTCAGAGAAAGAAGCCTTGAAACAGCTTCCTGAGGCCTCAAGCTGGCCCAAATTCTCTGGAACAGGAGAATAGGATAATATGGAGCTCATAGATTATATTGATGGACTCTTCATTTATGTACCAAGAATACCAGACTACTGGATCACTGCTAGACTTAATACAGAATTCAAAGTACATGCTAGTATATGGTACACAGAAATGAAAGAAATCCATGGTGGAGGAGTCAAATCATCCAAAAGTACAGCAATGGTACTTGGATATGGCAAAAGATCATGTCATTTGAAAATGAAAATTATTCAGTGGACAAAGATCCGTATTTATTGTGTCTTAAACCGTCTAAAAGACGCAAAGCCGTTAATCCTCAAATGAACATTCATATGAGGAATCACAAACTCCTGACATAAATGCTAGAAGAACTAGAGCATGCAGTGAAATTTAGATGCAACCAAAATTGCATTCTAGATGACATTGCAAATACCTTACAAGATTTAAGGAAAAGAAAAAACAGCCTTTCAGGGTGGAGCTTAAAGACAAATTCATGGAAATGGTGGCAGAAGTGGCCAAGAAAAGAAATTCTTGTCACAATTGTGGCTCAAGAGACCACTATGGCAACAACTGTCCAAAGGCAAAGAAAAAATTCTATGCCATTGAGAAAGTCCCAGAGGAGGAATCCCCAACAGATGAGTCTGAATCAGACTCTATGGGAGATGCCATCAGAGAACAATCAGATTAAGAGAAAGACTCAAGGGAAGAATACCTAGTGGAATACCAAGAGGAAACCCCACTAGAAATCCAGGATATACAGTTGGAAGCAGGCATTCCACAAGACACTGCCAATAAAAACTTGTGCAAACATACACGGGATTCACAAAAATTCCTGGTCACACCAACCAGAGGAATGGCATACATACATGGGACAGCCACAAAAATGACTTTTTGCATTTACAATGCTCAACACTCATTGATAATTGACAGTGGGGCAAACTGCTCCATAGTGGCCACAAATTATCTAGAAGACCACTTCTCAGATTGGGAAAAGAAACTCTTGCCAACCAAGGCAAAGAACTTCAAAAGTCCTTCAGGGAAGATGACTTCCATTGGGAAAATTATCAAAGAGATAATTATACCCCATAGAAAGGGTAATATCAGACTCAACCTAGAGCTCGTAGTGCTTGATGATGCCCACATCCAAGGGCTCTTACTGGGGACATATTACCAGAGGATGTATGGTATTGATATTTACAATAGTAAAAACAGGCACATTACCATTGGTACCAACAAGGAAAAGAAATTTTCACTTGATATATACCAAATATCTGCCCGGGATCCACTGGAAGAACTACTGAATGAACTCAGAAAGGGCCAGTTTAGCACTACCCTCACCAGTAAACAGAAACTGCACTTACTGAAGATGCTGAGAAAGAACACACCAGCATTTGCCATTGGTGAAGAACTCCTAGGAAAAATTAGAGGCCATTATATAGAGCTATATCTGGATGTGGAAAGACCTTATCCACCCATGCTCAGGAGACCTCTATACCCAGCAAGTCTTGAAACCAGGAAGGAAATTGAAAAACATATCAATGAACTCCTGGACATGGATGTCATCAGAATGATTGGAAACAATGAAATAGTGGAAATTACTACTCCTTTTCTGATCACCTGTCATGATGGCAAGGCTAGGCTCTGTAGAGATTTCACAGCTCTGAATAACTACACAAAAGCTGAAAGGTACCCAATACCCAGGATACCTCATGCCTTAGACAAACTGGTAAAAGCCAAATACATAACCAAGATGGATTGTATGAAGGTTTTCCACCAGAATGGAGTTAAACCAAACTCCATTAAATTACTCAGAATTATGTTCCATATGGGCATATATGAGTATACCAGGATGCCATTTGGCATCAAAAATGCACCAGCCCACTTCCAAAGGATGATGGACACAATATTTCAAGAAGAAATACTGGAAGGCTGGATGGTAGTATATATTGATAACATCATTATATACTCAGAGACATGGGAAGACCATGTGCAATACATAGACAAAGTGCTAAGTAAATGCATACCCATCAACCTTAAAATTTCACTTAAAAAGTGCAATTTTGGATAACAAGAGCTACTAGCTCTAGGAAATAACGTCTCAGGTCTTAGTCTGGCAATTGACCAGAAAAAAGTAGCAGAAGTACTGCAAAATCCAGTACCAAGAAACATCAAAGAGATTAAATCTTTCCTTGGGTTTGCTAGCTACTATACAAACCACATCAATCGTTTTTCCCACATAACTAGTAGTTTATACAAGTTGTGTTCAAAAGATGTAGTTTTTGAAACTACCAAGGAAAGAAGGGATGCATATGAGAGGATCAAACATGAGCTCACAAATGCACCTGTACTCATCTTGCCTGACTTTGAACTACCATTCAAGTTATACATATATGCAGCATGTAGCCAAGGCTTGGGAGCAGCCCTTTACTGGAGAAAAATTGTAGATGGTGAACCAAGAGAGGGAGTAATGTGTTACATCTTTAGGCAACTGAAAGATTCAGAAGCCAGGTATGGGGCCAGCCAGACAGAATGTCTATGCTTAGTCTGGGCTGTAGAGAAACTCCTTTATTAGTTGAAGGGTGCAGTCTTTGAAGTCTACACAGACTTCACATCCTTGAAGTCTTTACTGAACATGAAGACTACCAATAGACACATGCTGAGGTGCCAAATAGCCATCCAGTAGTATAGAGAGAATATGACCATCATATACAAAGAGGGTAAAAGTCATATCAATGCAGATAGCCTCAGCAGATGGCCACTGGATAATGTCAAAATCAACCCAGATTATGACTCTTAAGTAGAAGCCAAAATTCCTATCCATTTCATGGACATAGACAGGAAGAAAAACTTCAGATTTTCTGAGTGGGCACCAGAAAGTGGTACCCCATAAAGTGGGAAAACTAACTCAGAAGGAACAGAAACTCCCATACTGGGAATAAGTTCCTCAGAATTTCATACTGAACTTTGCAATGCAGGGATGAAGAGATATTCCAAACACAAACAGTGTGGCATATTGTTACAACTCCTTCAAGAAAGGTACAGGAGCCCAGAACTGGAATCCCAGTTAGAGGAACCCTGGTTGAGGGACTATAAGGAAGATAAATTTTTCCTTATAGATGGCCTGCTCTACCATATAGAGAAGCACACTAGTGCACTCACAATAATAGACAGAGAACATATATCTTTGATCCTGCAGGAGTGCCATGATTGCCCCTATATGGGAGACATGAGTGAAGACGGGACCAAAGAAAGGGTAGCAAACACTGCTTGGTGGCCCATATGGGAAGAAGAGTTGAGTGAATAAATCAAAACTTGTGAAAGATTCCAAAAGGCAAATAGAAAACATGGGAAGAGGTATGGGTTACTTCAACACATAGAAGAACCCAAACACCCATGGGAAACCATCAACATGGACTGGGTCACAGGACTTGTTCCAGGAGGCAAAGGAAAATTCAATGCCTTCTTTATCACAGTTGATAGGTTCAGCAAGAGTATGAGCTGCCTACCATGTCACAAGGAGGACACAGCCATGGATACTGCACTGTTATTTTAGAATAACATAATATCTACCTGTGGAGTCCCAAAAATCATTATTAGTGATAGGGACCTAAAGTTCACATCTGAATTTTGGACAAACTTGTATGAAATGCTTGGAACTAAGCTAGCATTTTCCACAGCTTACCATCCACAAACAGATTGATTAGCTAAAAGTATGATCCTGACAATGGAGGAAATCCTTAGAAGATTCTGTGTCTATGGCATGGAATACAAGGACCAGGAAGGATAAACCCATGACTGGGTTACCCTTATACCAGCAGTCCAGCTGGCTTATAATACAAGTCAGCACTCTACCACAGGAAAAACACCTGCACTGTTATAGAAAGGGTGGAATCCCCTATTTCCTGTGGATCACTTGAAGAAAAATCTTCTGACCATCCACCCCACAGCCAAAGATTTCCATTAAATGTGGAAGAGGGCTTGTGACACATATTCCAAATGCATAGCTGAGGAAAAAGAATATAATAATCATAGGTGGTTCAAATCACACATGGAACCTGACTTTAGAGAAGGGGACCAAGTATTAGTGTCTACATTGAGCTTTACTGATCTCAAACGGCCTAAGAAGATGAGAGACTCATTTGTAGTGCCCTTCACTATCATTAATTTGATAGGGAAAAATGCAGTTGAAGTAAAATTCACAGAGGAATTTTCCAGGAAACACCCAGTCTTTCCAGTGAGTTTAGTCAAGCCATACTTCCAGACAGAGGAGGACAAATTCCCCTCCAGGAAGAAGAACCCCAGCCTGCCAGAAATAGTGGAAGTGAAGGATTCCCCTGGACCTGTGAAGAAAATCATCAAGGCCAGGAAGATCAGACTTAATGGTAAGGATCAAAGACAGTACTTAGTCAGATTCAAGAACCAGACAGCTGACAAAGACAAGTGGTTGGAAGAACATGCCATACCAGATGGCAACCTTCATCTAAGGAGATTTGGGGCCTCTAGGAGGACTGAAAAGTCTCATCATTTATGAGCCTTTTTTTAGAGGGAGGGTATGTCAGCCTGTGACTCAAAACCAGAGCACAAGCATGAAAGCCAAATACCATCAATCAATGGTATAGCCAAGATACCACCAAAGCATGGAGCTGAGCCAAATCAGCTCAAAAGGTATTAAAAGAAAGAGGAAATGCATTCCTTTCCAAATATACAAGTCCCATCATCATAGGTTCCTGCTCAAAGTTGTTGCTGGGCATAAATCTTAATTTTTGCCTCTCATCTGAAATACAGATGAAGAGCTTAGCCCCATGAAATGGGTATTGAAAATGGAGCTCTACCTCAGGGCTATCCAATGGTACTAGCCAAACTTAGCTAGCACCAGAATTACAGAAGTCATGACCAAAATAAGGTCAAATAAGGGTGATTAAAATATTCACCTTCCATCTAGCTTCTACAGTCTTAGTGTGAGAGATCTAAGGTGGGGTCTTTTTAGAAAGAGCACAATTGGGGCTATCTGATGGCTCCATCCATTTCCCTGTATATCATCTAACATGAATGATATGGAGCAAACAAGCTCCATACAGTTTTTGGACAAATCACAAATGTGTATAAGAAAACTTGTACATGGCATAGCTTTGCCATATTTAATGATAACCATACCAAATGAGGTACCATTGTGTATAAAAAATCCAGGGCTACTCAATGAACTAAATTTGATCCTTGTATCTCAAAAACTGACAAAGGTATGGCAGCTTTAATCTCAAAATACCACAATTAGACCAATACAGTGTTACTGTGGGATATTCTCCCATAAGTATGATTATGAGATGTCAAATAGACAAGAAAGCTTGTTTATACTTCAATACCTCATAATTCATTCAATACTGGGTTCCCATACACATTCTGTACAGAATTCTACATGTAATACATGTCAGAATCAGGCTATGTGGTCCCCAGATGAAAATTTTCAGCCTGTATTGGTGAAAACTGCCCAGATGTGGTTTTAAAACCACATCTGAGCCCAATAAAGGCTATACAGGCTTTTTAAAAATTACAATCATGTGTTTGGGAGTGAAAAATCTTCACTTCCTCTACATGGAAAGGTCTAGAAGCCTTTTCACCCCATTTTAGGATACAAAGAGGCCTTTGAACAGCCAGAAAAGGTTTCCTCATCCTGCTCTTGAATTCCTACATAGTAAAACTGTCAAAAACAGCTATACTCTTGGAAATTAACCAGGTTATACTTTAAACTTAAGTATTGTAGCTCTTATTATAGTAACCCAACGGGTAAGACTACACCCAGGGCTTTTAGCAGTGCTCACCACCACTATCATACAATAGTAAAGCCCTTTTATTATTATAAATCAAACTCTCTTCAAATCATCTTTAACTGTGTCACAGTCATAGTTAAAGCTTGTAAATACTATTATACACCTTTATCATAGACTCATCCTGACAACCATATCAAACTCTCCAATATAAATAATTAATACATTTCTGTTAAGAAAATGCTGCTTTTGAGAGATTTTCAAAGCCCCTAAATCTACTTCAAGGCACAGATTTGGGCAGTTGATGGGGTTTTCACTGATTCTTCCATGGTAAAACCCCTAAAAGAGGTCTCCTCTCCATTTATGGTATTCTATACCATTCTTTATGTTTCAATAATATTAGATCTTTCCAACACAAAATATTTTAACACAATGTTTCTCTGTAAGTGATCTTACAAAGTAGGCACTTCCATTTTTTAAACAATTTTGATGATCTTATCAAAGAAAATAGTTTTAATGATAGCTATTTAAATAATATATGGATTCAAAGTACTGGTAATTTACAGAATTATTTTATTGTATTTATTTCTAATTATCATTCTTAAAAGCTATAGAAATCAAGTTAATATTTTATCTACAGTAATGAAGATTTATCTTTACATATTGAAGGGAAATGTTGAAAAATAGAATTTCAGGCTCAAGTCACAGCTTTAACTTATTTTACATATTTTCTTGAATTTATTTCTTTTGAGCTCATCTGAGGTATAGTTTATAAATAATTTCATTTATTGTCATTATATAGCCTCATGAACTTTATCTCTTAGGGTGAGCTACAAAAATAATTTGTAAAATATTGCAGAAACATCAATAATAATTATATATCAGGGGAACTTTTAAAAAAAATCTAAGAATTATTTGAGAAAATTCATATAAATACAAAGTTATCTTATAGGATCAATTCAAGCAACAATATATCACTGGCTATCCAGTTACACAAAGAACTCCCTGGTGCCATGAAAAAAGCTATCCCCACCAGTGGGAGTAGCAGGTCCAACCTGAGTCTGAACCTTAGTTCTAAACCTGAAATATTTTTGCAGATACTTTCAGCCACATATTTGGACATTGAGAATTTTACTCAATTTAAATATTATATTATGTGATTTCCATGAGATTTGTTTGTCTCATTATACATACTATGTTCACTATTCATTAATTTCAGGGGGCATTGAGTGAAATTCATTTAAAACAGGAAAAGGAGCTTCTCTAATTAAGATCTGTGTAAAATATACACATTGACTTCATTTTTACCACTTATTGAAAGAATAAACTCACTTCACATGCGCAACCATTCCCACAACATTAATTTTCAACTTTTGTTGGAAGAAAAACTTCAATTGATAAAAAGAAATCTTGAAATAAATGAAACATTTTATTATTTATAATATCTTATTACATCTTTCATTAAATTTTGAAATTTAGAACCCAAGGATCAATTTTTTTCCTCGACAAATACACAATTCATTTTCTTATCACTCATTCATATCCCATATTTATGTCAAAAACCCTCATTCCACAAGTGATTGAAGCTTAATCTATAGCTCTTTGTATTCGTAAATTTGGGGTATTATTCTTCCTTTTGAATATTTTTCCACTTCTACTTCTTCTTGAAGATAGTCTTCTAAGTCTATTCTTCTGGCTTCATATGCTTTTTCAATGCATTGAGAAATTTTGATCATGAAAGGTATTTTTCAACTTCAATTTACTAGTTTGATTTGTTTTATCATCCTTCAAATAAATACCAATGGTACTTATGAGGGTTAACATGTTTTTTCTTCAATATTGTTACATGTTGTTCTGAATACTGCATCATTATTTCCTTTCAATCCATTTCCTCATAAATTTTGCTCTACAAAAGTTTGCAAAAAATGTAAATATTGAATTTTTATGGTTCCCATTTATGTCTCAACCTCTTCACTTCTCATATGAGTTATTTATTACCATAACTGTTGATTTCTTCTCTTAAATTCTTCTTTGTAGCTGAAATCTAACTAATTGTGAAATTTCTTTTAAAAAAAATGCAAATGATAAAAATGAGGAAGTTTGTTCAAAAGTAAAAAATCAGATTTCTTTTTCAAATTTGAATATTTTCTTTCTCTTTTTATTTTATTTACAATTTGGTTTCTTACTAAGTTGTCGATTTTTGTGGTATTTATGCTGACTTGTTTCTTACTCCTTGGGAAAATTGCCTTTTGTTTTAAATTTTTTGTATTTCTTTTCACTTTTCCTAATTTTGTAGAAATTTTCATAACTCTTTTTTCCCTTTGATATTATTTTTTAATTATCATTTTTTTTATTGTTTTAAGAAAAACAATATATTGAATTTTTCACTTTTGTTTATCCATTCATGTATTTTTCTTTTTTTTGAATTATTTTATTGTGTTTTTTTTATTTTTTTTTCTCTATTACTTTGAAAAATTTAATTTGGTTAATTTGTATTTCAATTATATTTTTTTTAATTTCATTTTTTCTTTTAATTAAATGATTTATTTTCAAAAAATTCAATTTTTAAGTTCTTTTGAATTTAATCTTCTTTTTATTCTTCTTTTTGGATGCAGAAACTCTAAATCAGTGCAAAAGAACTGATTTGTAGTGTCTGCACCCAAAAAGAAAATTAAAAAAAATCAATAAGCTTACAAAAGAGAAAAAAAACAAAGCCATGAAATATTTCTTAAATTTAAAATTCAAAAAGTTAAAAAAAAATTCAACAAAATAAAAGAAATAAGAGAACTAAAGTTACAACATTAATCACAAAAAATATTTTAATTCCAAAATTTTAATATTGAAAAATTCAAATAATATTAAATTTAGAAAACAATAGAATATTAATAGAAAAAAATTATTAAAAATTAATCAAAATGAAAAAAAAATCACAAAAAAGAGAAAGAAATTATGAGACAATCAAATGAAATTAAGAATTCAAATAAGCCATAAATTCAAAAATGCAGCAAAGAATAATATAATGAGAGAATCATAATTAAAAAAATGAAGGAAACAGTGACAAAAATCATGTGCAAATTACAAAGATAAAAATGATTGCAATTTTCTTGATTACATATGGAAATATTGTAACATAAAATCAGATCAAAAGACAATTAGAAATCTTAATAAAGCTAAAATCAATTGGAAACTGGTTGAAAAAACTGTAGACCCATGGGATAGCATGTTTATTTAGCAATTTTTACATATATCAAAAACAATGGATCTTGATGTAATAAGTTCCTGTTAGTTTAAATATATTGAATGAAAAATCAAATTCAAAATTCAGATTTAAATCCCATAATCATCTTTAGACATTGAAAAATGTTCAAAGGCCAATTATATCACTTTTTTTACAATGATTGACAATTTGATGGAGGATTGTTACTTAGAATATTTCAATAAATGTTATTTTTCAGTGATCTGAATCAATAACCTCAAATTGAATTTGATTTTTTTATATTGAGAAGCTTATAATTAAAGTAAATTTTTGGAAAATCCTTTATTCAACTTGTTGCCAACCTGAATTAAACCCGGCCAGTGAATGTGGGTTGGACAAAGGTTTTAGCCAAGTTTGAATGAAGGTAAAAATGAGTTTCATCCAAATTTCTAAAGAAACCAAAAAATACCACAGAAAAGTCTGTAGGAATCAATTTCTAAAATTATCACTTCTGGAGGTATGATTGTTTTCAAAAAGGAACAGAAAGTTTGACCCTCTACCAGTTTATTTAATAGTTTTTACGGAAATCTCAAAGGATACTCCAATTTTTTTTTGACTCATATAGCTCAAGAACCTTTACTAAGGTTTTTTATTAATATAAACAATTTCTATCAGATTACAAACTTTTACATAGAGAAATTTATTACAATATTCCTTCCTCAAACATTTTTTATCTTCCACTTCAAAGATTTCTCCTATAAATTGATATTATTTGAATCCCTGAAGCTGGAAATTATAATGATGATAATTTAATACGTATTTCCACTGGGATGAAAAACCAAAAAATGGGTTTTAGAATTTACTTAAACTTCTTTGAGAATTTTTTATCCCAATAAAGTAAAACAAAAAAAGGTCATAGACTATTAATATCAAATTCTTTTCCATTTCTTCCAGTTTAGTCACAAAATTTAAAAAAAGAAAAATATCTTAAAAGAGAAATTTAGAATTTTTTCTTTATTTGAACATAAATTTTTATGAAACATGTATATGATGAAAATCCAACTTTTCAGCTTCAATTCTCCCATTCTTAAGGAAATTTATAAAAATGATTTTGGAATTAAGAAAGGAAATAATATTTATGTTGCACATTTTTAATTTTTTCATATATATGGGCTTAATTGATAGTTTATGAAAAAACTTCAAATCAAAATCCAGTACCAACTTATAATTCAGAGATATAAATGAACTTATATACAGATGATTTTTGAAAATTCTTGATATAGTTCCTAGCTTTAAGAAATAATTCAACAGTTCCAAAATATTTGATTATAATGTTCTTTTTCAGTTCCCTTTTTTGGGGATTAAGAGTGTGAGTATTACCTTTCCTAGAGCTCACTAATTCTAGAAAACTAAATAAATATTCAAACTTATATATTTATATATTTTATTTATTTTTCAAAGGAAAGAGAAAAATATATTTAAAGATGTTCACTCATATGGTATATTTGAAGGGTATTAATCCTTCAAAATATCTGGGAGGTGGGTTCTTGGAAGAATGATATGTTATACCTTTCAGGTTGAAGAAGTAAATATCATGTGGAAACTAGTTTAAATTTATTAATGAAATGAGCTTATTGAAAAATTTCAGCTGTACCACTAATTTGAGATTAGTATATTGATCTGAATATAGTTCCTGCAGGTTTATGTAAAATGATTATCATGGATTAATCTTGTATAAGAGCCTACAAATTGGAGGGGGGTATTTTGGAAACTAATTATATGATTCTGACCTCTAAATGAGATATTTAAGATATTTTTATTTGATTATTATTATCAAGCTCTTGGTCAGGTGCTAAAAATATCTAAAATTCATCACTTTATCATAATGGGAGATTGATTTTGACAGGAGAATTAATTCTTTTTGTTTCCAGTTAGATCAGAATATGGATATATAACTGCATAAATTTTTGCAAGAAATTTTTCATCTTAATAAATTTTCTTCAAATATTGAAGATTATAATTGTTAATGATTAAATATCACCATGGTAATTAACTTATTAGTTCTAGAAAAATGGAAATATAAAATATATTTTGAGCTCAATTTCAAGGATTATTTGAAACCAAATACTTTTCTTGGAAAAAATAATTATGAGAAAATTTAATACTAATTTCATGAAAGGTAATTTTCATTGAAAAAATTACTTCCCTCTTTGAGAGGTGAGGCTTTACAAATCCTTTAATATTTATTCATTCTTCCTATACTATGGGATCTTGCTACATGCCTTAAATCCAATGAATTTTTTTCATATAAAGTATTGAAAGATTCAAGCCAAAAATTTATTTGTTAAATGGGTATTTTTATGGAGGGTTAGTAGTTATTTAAAAATTATCTAATTTGGAAAATTATTATAGGCTTGCTGATTTTTCTTTAAAAAAAGAAATATTTAGAGGCCAAGTTAAATTTTACTCCCCCACCAAAGTAGGATATGATGATTTTTTCTTTTAATAATATCCTTTGTATTAATTATAAAATATTTCATAATATATTTCTATCAATTAGTGTATTTTAAAATTTGTGGATATACTTAATTTCATTTGAGATTGAAAGAAATACTTGTTTGTTCATAAGAGGTCTCAGGTTATTTCTATCATGGGCCAAAGGTGTGACAGTTATTGAATCTTGAATTTTGGGAAATTGGGAATTATATTTGGTCTGAAGTTTCAAACAATATATTTTATTTTAAAGATAAAATAAAAGAAATTATACTTGGTCTGTGTTTTTGGGGAGCTATTTCTTTTGAATATGACATTTATTAGAAATTTTTAAAAATAATTCCCAATGCATAAAGAAGGACATGATATATTTTGATTGGAGTTTAATTTCAAGAAATAAAGATTAATTCAGCTTTTTGGAGAACATAATAATGAAACATACATATTTTGTTGTTTTTTTGAGTGATTTGGAGAAAATTATGGTATGTGATTTTTCAAAGAGATATATTTTGATGTAAATATTTTCAACTTTGGAAATCTTGAGGTATGACAAATGAAATTTCAGAGAAAGAAGATACATGAAAGAAAGTATATGATAGGGGATAAGAAAAGAGGCTATTTTGATTTTGAGGAATTTAAAGAATAATATCTCATGATTAATGTTCTCATATTATTTTCAAAGTTTCTGATTTTTTTTTCAAAGGATTTTGTGGAATAAATGATTATTTAGAATTTTCAGAAGTTACATAATTAAATCAATAAAGTGTATTATTTCTGAGTCTTGAGAATCCAGCTTGGAAGATGACCAAATAATAATACCAAGTTGAAAGCTGGGTTGGACCTGCTACCCCCACCAGCAGGGATGGCTTTTTTTCATGGTGAGAGTCATATATATAGTTTTGGATTGAGAATCTATTATTTGAATTTATTTCAAATCCTTATTCATTTTTTTCTTAGATAATCAATAATTTATTCCTTTTCAAATAATTTCCAATTATTTCATTTGGTTTTATAAATTTTTTGTGACCTTTCCTTTTGGGTATGTGGTCATATCTCAAAATTTCAAACATTCAAGGGCTTTTCTACTTAGAACACACTTTCATTTTGAAATTATCTCTCATGATTTTTTTAGTCCAGAAAAATTAATGACAATTGAAAATGAAAAGTTGATAATTTGTGAGAGCTTATAGAATAGGTAAGGCCTTATTTACTTATTTATTTTATTAATTTCTGAATTTTATTTAATTTCATTTTTTTAATTTTGGGGTGTTGGTAAACCCACATAAGAAATTTGGTAAAAACACATAAAGGGTGTCTTTTTAATTCAAATTTAGCTACAAAAAACACATGTATTGGGAAAAACCCCATTTTTGATTCCATAAACAGCATAAATGCCATATTTGATGCTATTGATGGCATTTTTAATTCCATAAATGGCATAAATACTATTATTAATGCTATTTATGGCATTAACAAATGTCATAAATGAAATTTATATTTCATTGTTGATGCCATTTATTGTAAGGTGTGGATATGGAACTTTCATTAAGAATCAAGTACTTTTCCTGTCCTCAAAATTTGTATTAGGTAAAAAATGATTAAAAAATAGTATGAAATAGTATTTTTAAGAGAAAACACACAAATTTTATTTTTTTTAACTTTATAAGTATAAAACAATAATATTATAAAGATGAATTGTTTTATAAACAATAAAAATTTAGCCAAAAATACTCTACAATGGATATTTAAGGCTACAAAAGAAATTTTGTCAAAAGCAATTTCAATTGGACTTAATTGAGAAAAGAACTGAAATAAATTAATTAAAGAAAAAATGCTTTAAAAAGGTATTTAAAGAGACAACACACCCAAAAGTGACCAGAGTGAATTTGGAAACAAAGTTACAAAGTTAACAGTGATTAAAGATGCTTTAATTCACTTATGGGGTGGTTCAAAGGGTAAAAATGATTATAAGAGTTACAAACAATGATTATAATGATTTTTCCATGTGGTTAAAAGCTATAAAATGATATAAAAAAAAGGTTAATGGAACCTTTTATTGATTGGTTTAACAGTGTTTAAACTAACTATAAAAGGAAAAGATTCTAACATGAAGAGTAAAGTGGGGCAAAGAAGACATTCTTTTATAGCCATAAATTTTCTTACTACAAAATTAAAACTTACTGTTTTCAGTCGTGGAAAACACTTTGACATCAGAAAACTCAATTATGGCATCATTGAACCCTCGTTTAGACCAAAAAAGGGC